>JAULCE010201302.1:0-11404 GCA_032359355.1 Macoma nasuta | reverse complement strand
TTCCAAAAAGATGTCACATGACAGGGTAAGCTAGAGAAAACAGAAATTAAAAGAATTCTGAAGTTTTGACTTACGACTTCTTTTGTCGTAAGTCCGTTGGTATAACGGGCCCCTGACGCATAGGAAATAAGCGACTGATCCGGATCAAAGTCGTTGGGAACACAAACATCAGTGTCGCGAAAGCAAAAATTTAGCAAAAACGTTTACAAATGAGATAGATAAAAGGTAGAGCTGATGGCACATTTTATGCAGAATAAGGGTTAAATTTCAATTTACTTCCTCATTCTACATTGTGCAATACGAAAAATAAATCGGCTTTGCTCCGATTTGCACCGGTGTACGAGTGTTTCATACATGTTAACATTGATTACAATATTTTGTATAAATATGTGTAAATGCATTTTTCATATTTCATTTTATTATTCATTTTTAGGAGTGTAATTGTAAGTGGCTCTATATGGTTCTACACCGTAGAAACGTGTGAATTTAGTAACATAGAAAAGAGCCAATAAAATCTTAAAAATATCGGTGACCCTTACTTTTTATTTCATTTGCGTGGTCTTTCAAACTACAAAGTTTAAACAAAAACTATTATTTAGAACAAAATCACCCTTACTGACGCAAACACATTTAATCCTTTCCTCCACAGGCATTTTTTAGACTTAGACTTACCTATACGGAAAGAATCCGATAAAGAAAATGATGATCTAAGCCAAAGAATAATGCCAATTGTGAAATGTATTAAAATCACTGTAGGATATGGAGCGCGAGCATACCTAACGAGCAAATGCCCCATTTCTTACAATGATTTAAATAGCCTTAGCTGCAGGTGAGCTAAAATGCGCTTCTGTAGAGGAAAAGTTCAACTCTCTGTAACTCGATGGTGCCCTTAATGAAGCGCATCGTACGGTTTTATGCCAGTATAACGACGATTTCTACGCCATAACCCACATACAATGGTTAAGTTTCAGTGCTGTGTTCGAATGTGAGACACGCTTTTCGTTACCGTTTAACCCATGCGTGCTATTCGCGACTACGGTGATTATTCAAACAGCTTGGGATGCAGATCAGACGCCGAGAAACTCGTCGTCTGATCTGGATCCAAACTGTTTGTCGATCAGGCAATAGGTTCACCAAATTTGAAGAAAATCGGACGACATTTAAAAATGAAGCACACGACATTTTTAGCAGACGACAATTTTCGTAGCAGGCTAAGGGTTAACCGATTACGCGAACTAGTAAAAATAAACTCAGGTTTTGTAACCATGAATGTCAAACAGTTTGGAGTCAAATCAGCCACCGAGTAACAAGGCATCTGTCCTAGCTCAAAACGGTTTGTTTATGTTATCAGAGATCAGAGTCTAACGTGTCAGCAAAAGTTTGACAACGTGTCAGCAAAAGTTTGACAACGCTTCAGCGGTGATTGCTTCGTTTATAGTCTGCTAGAGTTATTTTTCGGCCATAATTTGTAAAGTAAAAATTGTTTATTATAAATTTGAAGAAGAACTTTAGCGGTCGCGGTTTCAGTTTTGATAAACAGATACAAAACATACTCACTATGATGAATAGGAAGATTATCAATGTTTTCAAAGGTCATCTATAACAGAGGTGTCAATCAATTATGGGGTGAAGGACTTAAGATACAGCTTATATAGATATTTGCTGATGCACATATCATGGATCTAGATAAGACACCGAGTAACTCGGCGTTTGATCTGGGTCCAAGGTAATTAACATTATTTCAGATATAAAAGATACAAATATCATGCTGTCATCAAATATATAAAGCATGTAAAAGTTTAAATGACCACAGCTCTCACCGGCATTGAATATTTAAAGATGGTATTTGAGCAGACGACATTTAATCATTCTACTCATTTACAGGTGAAATAAATATGAAGCCTTTGCTATAAAACCAGGTGGGTATTGATTCTGCACTTTTACTCAATTTCTCTTGTTTATATCTGGTTGTCCGACTCGGTGATCGTCTGCTGTTTTGTGTGGAAGTTTATAAACCATGAATTGTCGGTGTTATAATAACGGCATGGTAACTTCTTGATGTGTTTGAGGAGAGTCAGTTCTACAGGGTTATAACTATCCCATGTAACTGATACATTCTGTAGTAGTGCCACCAGCGCGTGTGAGGTGGATGACAGCTCGTGTAATAACTGTCGAAGCCCTCTCTCTGCTATTGTAACACACCACAGATCAATACGCTCCATACACTGTGTCACCGCGGGCAGATGCTCTACATTAAAATACCCCAAGTTAAGTGTGTGTAGTTGCGTGTGACAACACAAATATACACCAGATATACACTGATCACCATGGTCTGTACAGATTAACTGCTTCAGTTTTAAATGTCTTATGTAGCGTGGTGCTTGTGACACAGATGACAACAACTGTTCTCTTAGTTCGTGTGTCAGTCTAACATAAGTCAGTTCAAGCGCCGTAACATGATTAAGGGCGCGACGCACAGCAGCATATGACGCTGTAGTCAAGTGTGATGTACTGTAACATTAAGCATGTCATACTGTTTTTATTGTTGTCTAAAGTCTGACACAGGTGCTGCATGTTAGTAATGTCAGTGAGGTTGTCATCCAGGTGCAGTTTTTGTAAACAAAGCGTGTCTTGTAACTGACACATGATACGCTTTCCTGTGTCAGGCGGCATGGAACGGTTATCTAAATAGACCGACTTTATAGTAGCTTTATTGAATGTTAATAGGCGTTCTAAACATGCAGATATGGTACTTCCGTCTATGTAAAAGTCCTCTAGAGGAAGACAGAGATCAATGTGACTGTTACATGTAGCTTCTAAACAACAGGTTACTATACATTTCTGTATGGACAGTGTTAAGGCAGTGTCTGTACATACATCTGTCACAGTTTGCCTGTACTGCTGTAAGCGTGTGTCTTTTAACACAACACCAGTTATAACATCTGTCAACAATTGCTTGGCTAGATCATGTTTTATACCAGACAGAAACATGAAAACCTGTGACATTTCTAACATAATTTCTACTGATGTGCAGAATTGTGTAACATGTGACATTACATGTTCTGCATTTTCACATGTTATGAAGATAGCAGCTAAATATTCCTGAAGCTTTTTATGTAGAAATGACAGTTTTTTCTCACTCACTGACCATTTACCAAGAAGTTTGTTCTGGGACAAAATGCCTGATTTAAGACACATGTCTATATTGTTCTGATCTACACCTAATATTTCCATCTGAGAGCTCTTAAACACTAATGCATGCTCTCGTTTCTGGTCAAACAAAGCTTCAAATGCCACTTTACATAAACTGACAAGCAAATTTTGATGAGCTTGACAATGCTGACTGTCTAAAAAGCACTCGGGTAACAGCTTTTCTTTACGGGCAATTTCCGGCGTAGATGCACAGGTGTGTTGGGGCAAGTTTTTGTCAGCTCGTTTCAGCAACATTTCCAACATACTGCAGTAGAGTTGAACCTGAGATTGACCTAGATCTTGCGTGTCAAACCAGAGACAAATAAGCTGTGTAAGAATTACAGGTATGTTGCTTAAATGACTCAATCCTTTTTTCCGAAGCTCAGCTTTAAAAGCCTGAGCATCTTTTTGATCTGTTTCTGCTTCATTCACCAATTTGACAATTTTAAAACAAAGATTCTCTGCTGAAATTTTATTAAAGCCAACCAGCTCAACATGCTTGTCTACGTCTTTACTTGTTAGATTTAGAACATCTAATTTCCATGGTCTGGTTGTTGTGAGGAAAACAGTGTTACTGTTTAAGTCCAGTTTTCCAGGTATACCAGGGTTAACATAATGGGGGACAAGTACACCCTCAGGGCACGCCCACTCATCAAGTCCATCAACAATTACAAGGCAACCTTCTGTCTGTAGTACGTCTGAAGCTCTGTGAAACCGTGTAGTTTTACTTGACTGTAATATTTGTGAATCGATCATTTCATCTAACTTGTACAGCTTGGCTGAATCTCTCAGAGTAATGTAAAACAACAATTTGAAGCTTGACATTATTTTTCTGTCTTGCATGGCTTGTGTGTCTTGTCTCTTGGAATTATTGTCACAAAAATTGCTCTTCCCGGTATCCGACCCCGATTCGCAGTGTGCCTCACACCAGAGGTTAACAAGGTATTTGCAGAACATGGTTTTGCCCATTCCAGCATCGCCTGCTATGAAAATTTGTTTATTATTGTAGGCTTTGGTATAAAATATCTGTTTACATATTGATGTGTTTCCTGTACTCGCAGGATTATGCACTGTCGATAAGACCTTGCGAGGATTGTCTTTTTCTCTCAGTACTTTGATCTCTGGGACAACGTATATATCCTCTATGGCAAGTTCCTCTGCTACACCTGGGATTGTAGCATGTAGAGAGTTGACTCTGTAGTGTTTGATCAGTGAAGCCCGGATATCTGAAACAGAAAACTGAGGTTAGGATCTTTGAGGGCCTATACTCTACTGGCATGGTTCTATTGGTCATTTTTAAATCAGAGCATGTATGTTCGCGCACCAAAGGGAATGTGAATTAGCAATTCTTGTTATAATCAATATTTAACTATATAAGTTTGGTGGTGATCGGAGAAGAAATAGAGAATTTATTGTGT
Organism: Macoma nasuta; assembly: GCA_032359355.1. Taxonomy (NCBI): domain Eukaryota; kingdom Metazoa; phylum Mollusca; class Bivalvia; order Cardiida; family Tellinidae; genus Macoma; species Macoma nasuta. The sequence continues at coordinate 6,794 of JAULCE010201302.1, read as the reverse complement.
TCATAAGCTGTATTATAGCAATTTTGACAATTTAATGGGTCATACTCCAGTTATGCATGGAAAGATCAGTAGGTTTTCTAAACGAATAAACCACTATCTACGTTTGGTGAAAATCGGAGAAGAAATGGAGACTTTGATGGGTTCACAAGCTGTGTTATAGAAATTTCAAGGGGCAATAGTCCAGTCATGCGTGAATGTATCTAGCTGGTTTTTAAAAAGGAACCCAGCTCTCATCAATATTTAATTACTATCTACGTTTGGTGAAGATTGGAAAAGAAATGGAGACCTGTTTATGTTCACAAGCTGTATTTCAACAGTTATACCAATTGCAAGGGTCATAATCAAGCCATGCCAGGGCAGATATGGCTGGGTTGCGAAGGTAACCAATAGCTCGTGGATTTATAACTACTGTAAGAGATTGATAAGGATTCAACCCAAAGATTTGAATGTGTTTACAAGCCCTTGTATATGGACGCACGCAGCATGGACACACGCACACACAGACGACGGACACCGCTACCAGTTAAAGCTCTCTGGCCATTGACAAGTAGAGTTAAAAATAGCTAATGTAAGAAAGAGCTGTCAGAGAAAAGCTCGCTTGACTATTGTTTTTAGATGGGAAGCCTATCACGTTATGAAAATGGAAGTGTTGGATCTGCAATAATACCAAAATAACACATAGTTATGAAGCTGAACGCTGAACGCTGAACCTTCTTTAGCTAGCCTGCACCGAATGTTCATATCTTTAGATTCTAGAAACAACAGCTTTCAGGCAACAACAAGCTTGACAATTCCAATAAAACATTTCCCTTGAGGAGACCTATAACAGAAGGCGAGAAAGAACGTAACAGATGATTCAAGGAAAAACGTGTCTTATCATGACGCACACAATGTACACCAGGCTAGTATACCATTCTCTTTCTCTGTGTGTGTCCTAAATGCATCATTAGATGAAATCTTATCTTCAATATTTACGTATAAGGATACAGAATAGAAAAACTTGTGAAAGGGAAATAACTCAACAAATATAGGATTAGAATAATACTTGTCATAATCCTTGCGGCCATGTTTTTTTTTAATATCATCAAACCTTCAACAGGGTAGAGGTCCACCCAAAATATCGTTTCTATGATATCATTTTGAAATCGGACCAGCTGTATTGAAGAGGACGCTTTTCAGTTTTCTTTATAGACATATAAAGAAAACTGGGGCCCTAGAAAGTTATATACCTAACTTTTGTCCATGATGCAAAGTACACTATATCATCAGGTCCCAAACTGTTTCTACACACCGTAAAGGTGTCAAAAGGGGACACTTCTTACAAAAACTCAAGCAGATTTATCATTGCATTGTTTACCCTATACGTTTGCCAAAAGATAGTTGATAAATCATTGAAGGTATTCGGGGATAGATCTTTTACACACTACTTCTATTTGCTGCAACAAAAGCGATTAAATTCAAGGGAGTTTCAAATTATTCAAAGGTCATGCTATAACTTCAAACTGTAGGGGTAAAATGAAAAGGAGGGAATCTATTGCGGTTCTCATTCTTGTAAACGAACACCTTTACCCCTAATAATTGAGATACTCTTGGTCCGCCCAACTTTCACTATCTTATATTTGTGTATTTCGATTTTTATGTGAATTCGCGACTGAGGTCAGACTGGACAATTCGCTTGAAAACTATGGTCTTTTTTGTATTTTTGCGAAATATTGTTTTGTACCCAGGTACATGGTCAACGATACTCGTTAGTTTTTTTTATCTTCTTACATAAAGATATTTCTGAATTGCTTGAATTTTACATAAAACAGAATAGAAAAAGTTGTTTAATGGAGTTGACTCTTTGTTATGAAAAATTCTTTAGGACCGAGTCTATCAAATCAGCCGTGGCCCTGCACTGTTGGACGAAAACTACGCATGGCTTTCATTGGCGATCAACTGACACTATCATCTGCTTTTTATGATGATATACTCCAAAAGTAACCTATTTATCATGCAAGCTATGTCAAATACACCTTACAATATCCACATCTAAAAGCTAACGTACCCTATGGGAAGCACTTACTAGAATACATACTTATTTGTAATAGAGGCAGCCAAAACAGTAAATTACCACAAGAAAATGTTAAAGATGGTAAGTGAGCTAAATTTAGCAGTCTAGTACACTGAAACTAATATCATACTGGTTAACTCGTAGCAGAGCAAAATAATAATAAAGTAATATCATTTAGGTCTATTGTAATTTTGTTCAGTCTGGATGTGCTTTAAACAAATGACATAATATAATAATGCATTTGTTATGGGAACAGGAACTCGTAGCTGTCTGAAAAGTACGCTTCAAGTTAAAATGTTGCTTGACGTTTTAGGTTTGAACTACAATATCAATGAAGCTATTTTTGATAGCAATGCCACTAAATTTTCAGTTTCTAACAAGAGGGCATTGATTATCGCTAAGCTAGCTAGCGAAAATTGTGACTTATGTGGTAGAGGTTCACACAATTATTATTTTTGTAAAACCAATTCAAAATAAAACCACATGTTGATAGTGAAACAAGATCTAACGTTCAGTCGTACATCAGAAAGGTTTTGCTATATTTGATTTACTTTACAAGCTTCAGAAAAAACCCTGGACATACACACTTTGTTTATAAAACGTATTAAAATTCATTATGAATGGCTATGGTCCATTAATATTACAACGCATTGCATGTTTGTTGGTCAACCCTTTTAAAGTTGGCCATCACGCTTCCCTCTTCGCTGAGAAGTTCATAATACTCTACGATGACCAATTTGAAAGCCAAAAACGGGAGGAGTATATCAGAACTTTGTATTGTGCCCGTTCTGTCGTGCCCTTGATGGCTTTTCTACAGCTAATCTGACTTATGACAAGTCATTGCGTGCATTGATGATCGGCGAAAACAGTAAATGAATTTTATAAGTATATGTTTTACATACATTCTACAACTGAATTTGCCATCACTGATGATATGGAGTAGTCGGACGGGAATAACGTTTATTTACATGTACTTCTGCTTGGATAAGAGTGAGGTTGGGCGCCCCTTAACTCCAGTTTAACCCCCAGTGGCTTGTTTGCCACTGACCTTTCCATAAGAGTGAGGTTGGGCGCCCCTTAACTCCAGTTTAACCCCCAGGGGCTTGTTTGCCACTGACCTTTCCAAGGCGGTACTCCTGTATTCATCCTAGTTTTATGTCTGTTATCTGTCCTTGTGTGTCTCCTATATTTTGCGTTTGTTTGAGCTCGCGTGTGTGAGTCTGAGTGTGATAACAAAGGACTTGATTCTGTGTTGTTCGGGTGGCTGTTTATCTTGTATATGGTGTGACCTGCAAATCCTTCTTATCTCTTTTTTTAATATAGAAACACTTTTTTATTTTATGACAAATAAGTCTTTTATAATGTTCCTGTATAAAGTGCCTTGAGCTACTTAATATAGCAAGTTTTATTGATTCAGTGTTGTTCAGTATTGCCCTCAAAGTTATGATTTACCTGTTATAACTTCATCTGTCATCTCAATTCCTTCACTACCAGTCTGCTAAAAAGAGAACACACAAGTCTTAAAACTGGACTACTGGAGAAACCAAGAAACCTGACATCTAAGTGTGACCTTGACCAAAACACAAACTCTTAATTTGGTGAACATTTTGTTGCTAGATCCTAACAGGGATTCAAGTAATATAGATATGATAAAGTCATAGTCATATGGGCCTTGACCTCTAATAACAACCTTGACCTCGAGACAAGCTAGTTGTAACATGCGCTATTCACATTTCCTTAATATGGTACACAGTAGTGATTTTTTTAAAAATCCAAGCTATAACGCTATAAAAGCTGGAAAAGCTATAAAGCCGAAGCAATTAGCCAGATTTGTCCTAAAAGTGTGACAATGGCCACTTACAAAGCTTGCATAAACATGCCCTCTGCACATCATCTCAATGTGGTCAATAAATTTGGCAAATAACTTCAAAACCCTTCAAAGTGTTTAAGAGTTATGAGAGGGACATAACATATAGTCATTTTACTTTTGAACTCTAATTCTAACCTTGTCATTAAACAGAGCTGGTTGTAACATGCACTTGGCAAATTTTCCTCTTAAGCTGAACATTTGACATGAGAAATTTTGAAATCCTTTTAGTTGTAAAAAAGTTATGAAGCGGACATGAAGTCATATATTATTTTGAAATGTTCATCGATTCAAGGGCAAATAGCTCTAATTTTATTTTGTCATTGAAATATTATTGTGTGTGCAATGCCCCCAAAGTTGATTCATACTTTTATTGATTTAAATGAAATTGCAGCAATCCGTTGCAGAGATATGGCTCTGGACGGACGGGAATGCGCATATGTTTTAATTCAAGGGGCAATTTAAACAAACCTATTTTCTAATAATTTTTTTTTATGTGGGAACCATACCGAAATGACGATACATACTCTCATAAAGTTTCATGAGATCCCAGTCGACCATTGCAATGTAATAGCCCCGGGCCTAAGCAAATGTGTCTTTGAATAAAAGGAAAGACGGACGGATGGATGGGTGGCAGGACAACACTTAAACAGTATCCCTCTGCATTCGACGAGGGTAATTAATCTATAATTGACATTCTCTAACATTGTAATTAAGGCCAGTATAGGCTTATTCCTTCACCTCATATAAACGCATTTATACGCCTCTGCAGCAATGTGTTTTAAAAACAGTGCAGTAAATAGAAAAATTTGCTCGTGACGAGCAAATGTTTCATTTGTGTACATTGTTTTCAAAATAACTCAGACATGTATGGCATCCCCTTTTCCCTAGTTATTCACTATTTTCATATGGTTTCCTTTCTTGCGAATATAACTATAACTTCACTCTTTCTAACAGAATAAAACCAATTATAGATAAACACGAATGTTAACCCTTAGCATGCTGTTCGCGACTAAGGTGAATATTCAAAATCCTGTAGCTTGGATCCAGCTTGTTTCCAGAGCAGACGACGAGTAACTCGGCGTCTGATCTGACTCCAGGCTGTTTGACACTCAGACAATAGGTTCACTAAATTTTAAGAAAATCGGACGATATTTAAAAATGAAGCAGACGACATTTTCAGCAGACGACTATTTTCGTAGCAGGCGAAGGGTTAAGAGGTTATTCAGCAATTAGCTCATGACATAAACATAAGGGGCATAATTGAATGATTAGTGCATCAAGAGTTATGTGACTTGGTATAGTCATGCATTTAGTCCCTCGAAACATGTAAAATATTGAACATTTACGAGTTATGGGGTAAGATTAGAGATTTTGGACGAAGACACCAATGGTTTCACAATAACTGGACTGATATCTTTGAAAAAAAAATGAGCTACAACTGAATCATGGTTTATAAAGACTTTTCATCTATAGACTCAGGAACATTTTCGGGACATTGCAGGGACATAATAACAAAATCAGTAACACAACTCGATGAGTATGTTTAAGAAAATTCATCACAATCATTGCTTTTTTAATTCTTGCTTTCACTATACAACACTTTTAGATTGTTTCTCCAAATTAGGATTTTTGCTTTTCTCATATGACTTGGGCGCACTGCACCTTCCCCCATCTTCCTCAAATAAATCATTTTTTTACAACCAGATCTACAATATGCTTTGTACTTTTCTACTGCTTTCATAACTAAGCTGTACGGATCGAAAATACACTTTGATTGGATCGAAAACACCATTGCCCATGTTTGTATAACGGAAAGATAAACACCACTCAAATGTGCTTGAATCCATCATTTTTTACGGCTTTATTTGGATGCCATCGAATGTTACAGCGAATACCTTATTATACAAAAAATCAAAATCTTTACATCATGGGCAAACGGAAATTTTGATCGATACTCATGGCAACTTCAGAAACTTTACAAGGCAAGCTTTCAGGTTTTCATTACGAGACATGCCTAGACAAAACTCAATTCAGTGCTACTTTTGACAAAATTAAAGTACACTAATCAGAAAACGTCTCAAAATAAAAGTGGCTTTTAAGGGTTTTAATAAAATCTATGTACATTTTAATGCAAAATTTCTGGTCTTTTAAGAAGCTGAGAAGGGTTAAACATGATTGTTAATTAACTCAAACCTGATTTTGTAGTCTGGCTTCTACATTCTCTATTCTGCATTGTTGAGACTCAAGCATAGTCCTGTGAGTTTGTAAATGGAATTCGTGAGCCTGAAAATCATTCTGCCTTTCCTGCAGCTCTGTATTGGTGGCTTGTTGCCTCTGACACAAGGTAGCAATCTCATTTTCCTGTTGCTTCGTGGCAACATCTAGGTGCTAAATGCACACATATTGATTATAAAGTATATTTCAGAATTGAAAACATAAGAATAGCTGTATCACAATTTCTATTGAGAAAACTGTTTGATATAGAGATTTACTTCCTTTCGAATGTATTTTAGCGATTTCGCCACATCCAGCTAATTACTGGCGGAGGATGAATTCAGAAATCCGTATTGAGTGGTGTAGACCGATAACTAGGTAGAACCACTGACCTACTGCAAACCAAGAGGGAAAACTAGCTCACATTAAGATTGTTTACCCTCTGTGTGGAGGGCCTATTGAATACAGACGGTAGACCATAATTACTCCCCCACAGATGCCACATGTGTCTTGTCCGAAGAATTCTTATAGATATATGCAGATTATACACACATTCTAAAACTATGATTGGTGTAATAAGAGAATCATATGGCTGACGTCACGCAAAAAGGGGCACTCAGACATATAAAAAAGCGCTGACTCAGCTCTTTCTCAGCG
>JAULCE010201080.1:0-11405 GCA_032359355.1 Macoma nasuta | reverse complement strand
ATTATTTTTTAATTTTACAAGGTGTCTATTCATTTGTAACACATCTATAATTTATAATATAATTCGGTTCAATAAATTCAAATTGTCTACACTTTATTGGTTCATATTTCTTATCCTTAGAGAATGGTACTTCAAATAACGTGTTTGTTAATCCTTTTTATCCCTAATTGATTTAAATAGAAACACAGTTGTCGGTCTCTGTCCCCGATTAATTCTGAAACCGTATCATAGACTTTTATTATGAATTAGTTTAAAAAGGGTATATGGATCAAAGGGGGTTATCAAAAGGGCAACCAGTAATCGACTGTTCGTGTTTTCGTCGCTTATTTATTTGAGGTAAATTTTGGCTGGCATACTAAAGTCGGGAAGTTGTGCAGGGTGTCAGACTGCCATTCTTGCTAAATCAAAAAAGTTGCAAAACAAAAAGTACTGTGTGTGGAAAAATAGTGCATATTCTTTTCAGTTGTTGTTTGCATGAGTCAATTTAAGGCGAATATGTTCGACATTTCTAACTTATAAACACTTTTCGACACAAGCTACTTTTAAACTTATCTGCATGAAACGAATCCGATAAAAATATATAAAGCTGGGGTTAAGACATTTCATTGCGGCCGAACTCGTGTCTATCTTAACAAAAAGCTAGAGGTATGCGTTTAAGTTATACATTCACATACACAGTTGTTGCTTGAAGCCATATAGGTTATGTAACGCCACATTGTAGATGGCCTCACCATTAAGACGCCAAATTAAAAAAAAATGTCAGTTGCAACTGGTGTGTATCCAATATCTTAACGTACAACATAGTAGAAAGGATTAAACTCTCGCTTTTTGAAACCCTTATATTTAGAACAAATGTGAATGCAAACCAGTGAAGTACGAACCTATTGCAATAGTGATTCGAGTCTCCTATGGCGGTGAAATGGAAAACGTTCAAGAATCATACGGTATTCAGTTGCCAGCAAATTTGACCCAAATTCCAAAGACATACAACATAAATAAGTTCCTCCAAAATGCAACATATTGTATGCTTTCAGTGTTTTTATCTTTCAAAAGTCTACACATTTATAGCACTGCAAGTATTATAGGCTATGATGTTGTAGTGTGTACTGCAAAATAAGTTGTGCGTAGTGTGTGAAGAGGGTGTGATGAAATGTAAAAGTATTACTACTCACGAACTATTTTAACGATATCTAAACTTAATAAAGGGAGGTAACTATTTAATTTAAAATGATCAATATAACGTTTAGACACATATTCCTTAATTTTAATCACTAACATATATTTAATATTCTTTACTCTAAATACTTTATATTAAATTGCATATATTCAGAAACTCAAAAGTTTCTTTTTTGTACATTTTCTTATTTGAATAAAGTGCAAGATTTATTTACAAAGGTTGTCAATGGTTTCAATATAGGCTTAACCCTACTGTATATTTAACATTTATGACCTATATCGGGTTTTAATGGTCGCATAGACTTATAATGGTTTCGGAATTCTGCGCATTCACAATAATGCAAGCTCTTGATACTGTAATGATGCACTTGGATACGTTACAATACATTTCAAAGTGTAAGTTTATCAGATCAATAGGGTATTTGTAGTTTACAAACGGATAGTTAAGATGCTCAGACAAAGATGCAAGATGAGACAAGTATTGCATGATGTACTAAAGCTATTTACTTAATCTATCCTATTCATGCCCCAGGCCTACAGTGCTTGCAGCACTTTTATTAACTACAAGCCATTAAACGAATTTAGTGTTATTTGTGAGAGACGATTGGGTGGAATGAAATAACTATTTGTAACTAGTTTAAACGACACGTATCTAACAGTTAATGGTCTCATTTTACCTATAAATGTGTTACTACATGTGCAAAAATAATTAAAGGATAATCTAAAATGATAGCTCATTCACATAACTGAATCTAATCGTGCTAAAAAACGTCGTATCTAGGATAGTTACAGTACCATGTTGTCAAATAAGAAAACTGATGATAATCAAGTTTGATTATGCATCGGATAAAGTACATTAAATAGCAAACTCCGATGTTAAAACACAAGCATACTGCGCTCATCTCAAAGCTGCTTTTACGTGATCATTACTTGGAACATAATATTCATAGTCAAGGAAAATATGCCCATTACTTGTTTTGTTTCCTCGAAAATGAATGTTGTGTTTGTTTACAATCAGAGTAGCCGTTAAACAGTTTATCGCACTATAAAGTTTGGCATGCATTGATCCAAAATAATGCCAAGGTGTGATTCGAGTTTCTTCCATGCAAATGTCAGATATAATCTTAACCCCTTCACTACCTTACCCCGAGTTGAGTTACATACGCAAACAACTTTGATCCGAATGAGACGCCGAGTTACTCGTCGTCTCATTCGGATTCAAGCTGTTTGATACTCGGTCATTGGTTTTACCAAAGATCGAGGGAGTGTGTTAAGTCTAAACCGGAAGTAGAGCAAATATTGCGCATTTGCACTACCTGCCTGGCAGTGATGGGGTTAATTATGCTCTTATTTATTAATATATCTATACGCCTCCAATAACGGAAAATACTTTAAGTACAATACTACAAATATAATACGAATACACAATTCGAGACACGTTACTGAATTTCACATTTCGTCGGGTTGACACAACCTAAAAAAACCTTTCACTCTGGCAAATGACACCTACGCAACATAAAAGAATATGCCCAGTTCTGTCAAAATCATGCGTATGGTATTTTGAAACATGACACGTACGAAGTTATAAAAGATTATGGTCGATATGCAAAGTACACTACTTCCTATTGGATCAACATTAACAAAGTTTATGTAAAACAACAAACAGACGATAAAGCAAGACATACAGACAGACATAAGACAGACACATGCAATAAGTAGAACACAATTGATGAAACGACAGCTATAAACGTTCCCCGTACAAACTCTCTAGCACAACGATGATTAGACGAGGTTAGAGGGATATTACAAACATTGGTAAGCTATTCATTGGTATATCAGTGGACACAAGTGTTCATACTCGCTACATGCAATCCGTGTTCTTAAATTCGTTGTATGATTAACAACCATAAAAAAATCATTATATTGGAAAATGGTCTAATTTCGAGTATTAGTGTTTATACCAACAAATGAGTGCTCATTGAGGATCACACAATGTAGAATCCGATCAGTAGCCACACATAAGCAGGCATACCTAAACCGATACCACAGTCTCTGCCATACAATGCGTCCCCATCTTTCATAAACAGGTATAATCCTATCGTAATATAAATCTGAATCACATACATATGTTGGTGAAATTACTATTTCGCCATCCGTCAACATTTCATTAAATGTACTAACAATCATTTTTAGACCATTCTCTTTGTCCAGATCATTGGCGATAAAATGACATTGTCTAAATGCCAAGTCTGTGATTTGATCAGTAATGTAACTGTGGCATGACCATATATTGTGTAAATATTTGACCACAATCATTGCCTAAACTTTTCATGTCTAAAACAATTAACAAATATGCGAAATGCAACACTTAATAACATAAAATTACTCCTTCGGCATTGATGTACATATTCATTACCATAACTTTTGCCTAGGTTGTGTTCTTGTTCTCTGGCAGCATATATCGATATTGTTGAGCAAGTAAGACTGTAAGTGGTGTCGATACAATATTGCAACAATTCTGGAGATATGACGCAAAAAAGCCATGTTCGTTTTGATTTTGATTCTCAATCATATAAACTCTTACCTAAGTTTTCAGGGAAACACCCCTGCATTGTAAAACTGGAAACACGCATTCAGCCTTTTATTGTTAGCTTAAAGTCTGAAGATGTCGGGAATATTCCCCTTTGATCAGCCATGCAGTTGTTAAACGGACTACTTCTTTCATTGCTGTGCTCTTGAAAAGTTCATTTGTGAGAGTTCACGTCCCCCAGGAGGATGCCATTAATATGACATAAATACATATATTTTATCAATAAACGCATTAAAACCTTTCTGTGGATGATTACTGCTAGGTCATACTTGACAAATGTAAACTATAGTGCACTGCTTTCACGTGTTTAGCTTGATTAAACTCGCTCACTAAACATGCGTGTGAGCATTCGCACGAATATATGTGGGCGGGTTTAATCAAGATAACATTGCCAAAATACGAGACAGAAGGCGGTACTACGGAAAGCATGACTTATTCTCGTGACTTTTATGCGCAGCTGATCCAATATATTGAGCGCTTTGGGCAAAAACAATGAAACCCCAAGAAAATGGCCAATCAATTAAGGTAAGCTGATCTCATTGACCAATCAAAAGTTCATTCCAAACTGTACCTTACATTTCCACACTTCATGACAATTATGTAAATGAAACGGCAATACATGTACGAATGCGTGTGACAGTTACTAGTTTTCATGCCAGTTCTGTTTCTCCGATTTACCATGGATCTAAATGAAAGCGTGGAAAACATTTTCTTTTTGCACGTGGAGTTGTCACCAATTGACTTTTTGGCTGATTAACTGAATGATAAAACTGAAAAATAAGAGATCAAGAAAATGACGCCGCAATTACTGTGCAGTGATTTGGATAACTGCACTGTTTGTCGTCAGTTATTGCATGGGCGGGGAAACTCCGCCACACTTAAAGTGTGCGGTTTCCAAATTAAACATGGGTACTTTTCTATAGAAAACGACCTAAGCTATGTTACAAGTTGATTTTTTTCCCGGTAACCCTTTGTCAATTTCAATTTAACTCCTAAGATTATATTGTCTTCTATGGTACGACTCAATATATTCCCTGTGCCATAACAAAGCTTAGTTCCCTTTACGAACAGACCAATCGCTTGACATAAATGATGTTTAATTTGAAAAACATGCTTGTAATCCCTTTTTGTGAGAAGCAAATTATTTTTCCAAACCGTACACAATGGAATAGTGTATCACAAGACATACAGGTTTTTTTCATTCTTGTAACGAATCTAAAATTATAAAACGAGTATTTGCCTATTCGAATATCAGATATTGCTGGATTGAAGTAATTTTAAAAAATATTTTTTCAAAAATTCGCCTAAAATACTTTAAACTTGGTTCATTTTCATCTTCATAACAATCTGTTATCACTTTACCATTTTGATTTTTACATATTCAGATTAAATTGTGAACTTGTGGGCTATGATCCAACAATATTACAACGCACTACATGTTTGGTGGCCAACCCTTTTACAGTTGGTCATCACGCTTCCCTCTTCCGGAAACGGAAGGAGTATGTCGGATATTTATGTTGTGCCCGTTCTGTCGTGCTCTTCATGACTGCTCTACAGTTACTCTGTCTTCTGACAAGTCATTGAGTACATTTGATGAATAGCGAAAACTGTTGATGTTTTTAATAATTCCGTTTTACATATATGTTACGACTGGATTTGCCATCATTGATGTTGTGGAGCAGTCGGACGGGGATACCGTTTACTTACACTGTACGTCTGATGGGGTGATGATGAGAGTGAGGTTATGCGCCTCTAATCCGGTTTTAACCCCCAGTGGCGTTTTGCCACTGACCATTCAAAGGCGGTACTCCTATCTTCACCCTAGATTTATGTCTGTTTTTGTCCATTGTGTCTTCTGTATGTAGCGTATGTTCAGGCTCGAGTGTATGTGTGTGTTTGTGCGCGCTTGTGTGTGTGAATGTGTTTGTTTCTGTGAATTTCGGGTGGCTGTTTGTTTTGTATGTAGTGTGTCCTGCAATACCTTCTTATCTTCTTTTACTTCTTATGCACATATATTTATCTAATGTTCCTTTTTATTGGTCTGAGGAAACTAGCCTCCCTTATTAATAATTCACTTTACTCGACGTCTGATCTAGATCCAAGTTGTTGAAGACAAAACATTTCATTGAATTTGAAGAATCAGACGGTAGATAAACATAAATGAGGCGATATTTTGAGCAGAAGAACTTTTATATCAAGTAAAGGGTTTACTTGATATAAAGACGTAACCATCAATATTGATAAAAAGAACGGTGACATATTCCTCAACAATAACATAATCATAGTGGTAACGAAACAACTGATGATGCTTTTTTATCAGACACCCTTCGTTTTTGTTAACATTCTCCCCTATACTATATAAAGATTGTGACGTCATTGTTCTATTTTTAGCTATCTTAACATATTCTCAAAGACAATGTATTGGTTAATGTCAATGGTTTTGAAGACATTATGGGAAATAGAGCATTTGCTCCTGAAGAGCAAATGCTCTATTTCTCATAATGCCTTCAAATGTCAGCCACAATAGATGCGCAATTATGCGTCTGTAGTAGGGAATGAGTTAAAGTGCAGAGAAATCCAAAAATAGTAAGTCAGGGTTCTTACTTAATATATTATTGATTGCTTCCGACAGAAATAAAGGAAAGCGACGGTGTCTTATGTATATAGGGCTTCACTTAATTGATAATAAAATAAAGGTCACTATAACATTATATCATGTTACGTATTAATGCTACAGACGATGTTTCACATCTGAATTTATAGTTCAATATAATAAGAAAAGTACAGGCGGCCCAATTCTCGACATATAACAGCTTTTCTGTATCTATATCTCGGTTAAGTCTAGTTCATGATTTAATCAAAATACAAATCTGAGCCTAACAATGAAAAGGGTTAATGTTTATATGGACACTTGTCGAAAATTGTTAGCCGTTTTAAAAGGTCTAAAAACCCGAAATTCGGATTAAATTTAAATTTTTAGTATTTCGAACTTTATAAAAATTCCAATGCCAGGTAAATAGTTAACGGAGCATGTGATAAAAACAAGACAGGCGTCATAAGCCCCTTCACTGCCAACTCACAATAAAAGTGTCAAACGCAAACAGCTTAGATCCGGATGAGGTGCCGAGAAACCCAGCGTCTCATCCGGATCCAAACTGTGTGACACTGGTCCAATTTTTTTCAATATTTTTTCAAGTTCAATATAAAGGTAGCCTGCGCATGCGTATAATTGCCTCCGGTAGTGTAGGGATAAGGCATATACGGACACTCGCGCATAAAAAAGGTGTAGATCTAGATTGCAATATCCACAAAGCTACCCCTGGTCATAATACAGTCACAGTATTGTTGGTATTTTTTCCACAAGCACTTAAATGCTATTTAACAAAAGAAGCAAAATATCGTTTTGAAAGAAATCGTCATAGTTCATCATTAAGTTCATCAAGGGACTGTCATTTTTGCCGAAAAGCTCTAACGAGGTTTTGGGTGAAACGGTCGGTTTTCCTTCAATAACTACGTACGTTTCATTTTTACAAGTATGTACGTATGTGGTTTTAGCAAAATTAACCATCAGGGCACATGGAAATTTGTAATCTTAAACAATAACCATCGTTTACTCTGCAATGTAATTCTATGTACACTTTGATTTTCCTGCAATATGATATCAAACATGTAATGAGACGCCGAGTCCCACTCTGCTTTGTATCTTTAACAATACTGCCATTCCATAACTAATTCGGACACAGCATGAAGACGGATTATTATGACAATACACTAGACGAGAACGATATAAGTAGGTGAATACCCTCCATCAAGTCATCCGTTTTCTCTATAAGCCTTTGAATAAGTATTTGTATAATACACATCACACACGTTATGTTTTAATATGAGACGATCATTTAGTCTGGATAAAGAGGGTTAAAACAAAACAACATTGCATATAAAGTCAAATCTCGAAGCTGATGGGACTATTTTTAAGTGATTTTAATTAATGATTAGGAACAGTACTTTCGACTCTCGTTTTATCAATTTATCGTTTTTGTTTTCATTAAGTCAATTCGAACTTCGGGCCATTCCTACCATTAACAAGTATCGACAAAGCAAATAACGAATGTTTTTGTTTTTCAATTTATTTTTAGTTAGACCACTAAACGCATCATGCAGTATATAAGAGTTTTGAACGGAGTTGCACGTCTGGTTTGTGCAAAATTAAATCGGAGCAAACATGCAAACCCTTCTATTAAAAACAATTCAGTACAGTACTCAACAAATCAAATAAGAATCTCAAAAAACGCATTATCTTCTGGCTGTCCCTGTTGCTATCTCACAAGACATAATTTAATCCATTCATTGTCTGATAGGCTGTGCACATGCAAACTATTTTTTCTACTTTCGCTTTAGACCTAACATACTCCATGACCTTTGGTAAAACAGTCAAACAGCTTTGATCAAAAAGAGACGCCGAGTTACTCGACGTCTCATTTGAATTGTTTGCATATGTTACTACATTCGGCGCAGGGCAGTGAACGGGTTAAACATAGCTATTACGTTAGCGTCAATAGGTTTTTTTCTGTATATTGTAGAGCTTATAGTGTGTTTTTAAAGGATTCAGAAGTCATAAAATGTCTACATTCCGGGCCCGGTCATTCCAGATCAAAAGAAACAAACTTTATCTTGGCAAAAGTTGGATTACAGACCATGTAAAACTTAATTTGAGGTTCAAACCTGTTTACATGTGTTTTCAATTTTGTTTCCACCAATCGCTGTCAGGCCAATGCACACATATCATTTTGCACAATCAACTTGGATACAGATTAGATGCACAGTGGTTGGTTGCTTGATCCGAATCATATCATTTTAAAACTCAGCCAATATGAAACAATCATGGACAGTTTAATATTTCAAGCACTCGACTATGTAAGCGGATGACGACAACTTTGATGGCAACATCAAAACAAATAGGAAGAATGCGTTCATAGCGCAGTCCTAAAAGTTGTCGTTATAAGAGAGTTATTGGTTTAGAATAAACACTAATGAAGGTTTAGTCCAAGTATCAAAATTTCAATTATAGTTAATATGTTATGGACAGACATACTCGTACATGCGATGATATGCATTTGAATATATATATATATATATAGTACAAATACAGATTAAAATATATGTGTTTGTAGTCAATCAAAGTATCCAATTTGATTGGCAAACACCGCTTAGTCTAAACACTTCATGTATTTTAAATATAATCACTAAGTGATTGAAAATATAAACGGCTTAAATATAAACGTTGCATGTCAAATTACAATGAGACATCATGTTGTGCAGAAAAAATAGTCATTATGATTCGATTGTAAAGTTCTAAACGGCCCAATATCGGTCACTTGTGCTTGCTCGACCCCACAAGTCAACATTTTTGTAAGTACTTGATACATAATGGAAACCGTTATAAATAAACATTTCGAATCAAGACGTTCCCAGGATGACCTTATGGTGTGCCGAACAAGTGTTTCACGATACGTTCTGATTAGGAACTGCCAAATAATTGATTAACCTTTCGATGCCAAGTGCTTTACGTCTTTTCGTTTATGTCTTAAGCTTACAATGTATTAGAACAAGTGTTTATACACTTCTTGTTAGAGTATTTATTTCGCGGAAGACTGATGGTAATTGACATACAGCTTTATTTGACTCGTTCACGTTGATACAAAGCATAACTATCTTAGAAAAATAAGAATTGCTTCTGAAATTCAATTCTGAAAAACAAGACACATTTTCCGAGATAGGATACCTGCCGCTGCGAGCTCTACTGTTAATGTGACTGAGTTTGATACCATTTCAAGTATCTACGGCGTAATATTACTCTCTGGCAGCACTTTACAGTTGTCAAATAACTGAATAACTTTGGCAGGACGTATAACTCAACACACTTACTCATTTAATTTCCCGCAATATGTTCGAAACACAACTGCTAAAGATCTGTATGTGGTAAAGGGTATGGTTTGCATCTTTAGACCCAGTACCTTAACCATTTAAAGCATATGCTATGTTAGACTAATTCACAATAAAAATATCTGATGACAAGCGAGAATATCGTATGGAATAAAACGTTGCCAAATTTGAATGTAATGGAATGTATTGTAGGACATGCTACAATTTCACACAATATTTTCAAAGGTAATGTGCTACAAAAGCTTCCAATGCGTATTAAAGAGTGCTTTTAAGTTTGCTTTGTTATATTGCTTGTTGTATTGACTAAAGGCAAATATGCTTCTGGTATTGAATATGTGCGGTGTTGATTTAAACCAGACGCCAAATGATCTGACACTTTGACACTTAACCCATTGACTGCTTACCCCGAACCATAGTGTCATAATATGCAAACAGCTTGGATCCAGATGAGACTCCGAGTTACTCGGCATCTCATACGGATTCAAGCTGTTTGACACTCGGCAAATTGTTTTTCCATAATATAGTTAATCAGTGAAAATGTTGCCCGAGTGTCAACCAGCTCGAATTCGAAATAAACGCCGAGTGACTCGGCGTCAAATCCGGGTTCATGCTCGTTAATCGATATCAGTATCATCGCGATCGGCCTGAAAAGTGCTAGGTTCGAATGGCCCGAAGTTAGAATTGGGTTATCCGAACTTATGAATTTAGTCCCCTAAATTTTGTTCCCAAACCTTAAGTGTTTACAGCACTGAAACTTATAGTGGTCGCTGTTACCGGTTTTGCTCCATTCGCCCCGGTTTGCTTTCGGTATGATACTACGTACACATAAGTTTCAATTCTCTCAGAAACATCATAGTGTGCAGTTTTTGAGAGTTTTGAATATGAACGCCATTTTTCCGAAAACGGTCATGCCGATACGATTCGCCTCCGATTCGCCTCAGATTTGTTTTCGGTTCGGTTCCGAGTCTGGTTTCACTTGAAATAGTTTTCAAACTGGTTAAGTTTATATTCCAGTTTTTTCCCGCAAGAATTTGTCATTACCGATTTAGTGATATATTGTAAGGAGGCCCGACTGTATCCTTGGTTCGAAAGTACTCCAACTTATTTGATTTGTACATACAGTCGAACCCCTTTAGGTCGAAGTCGGTTTAATCGATTTCCTGATTGGTCGAGTTTATTAACTGCACCAATATTACATTTTTATTACATTATATACTCATAGCATGGTTGTTGGGGTAATTTTAATAAGTCCGAATCACTCAAAGTGCACTTCGTGTGACTTGCGCTTGTTAAAATACTGAATTATAAGAAAATACACATAGTGAAATCCTTTAAAAGGCCGACATTTGTCGCCTGCGAAATATTTTCGTCTGCACTTTTTGTCACCTGCTCATATATATATAAATTTATTTACTTTTCTTTGGTAGAATAAGTACAATCTAAGTGTCCAAAAGGTTAGAGCTTGCTCGACGTCTGATAAATTTCCAAGCTGTTTGCAAAGGTTACTACAACTACGGTATTTACGTAACAGTCATCCAAGGATTATATAAAAGCGGAAATTATCATAAATTCAAACGAAACATGTGACTTTATACATTATTGTATAAATACGATTTTTTACATTACAGTCAAACTTCGTTGGCTCGAGCTCATTGGGACTCTCGAAATTAGCTCGACTTAACCGAAGTTCGAGCTA
>JAULCE010201079.1:0-18943 GCA_032359355.1 Macoma nasuta | reverse complement strand
ATTTAGTGTATCATAATGAATTTTATTAGCAATACAAGAAATGATTCAGACTAGATCGGCGCTATATGACCTTTTAAGTGTCGCTGTGCCGTTAAACCCAACTCAATCAATCAATCTCCTGTGACAGCTCCCTTTTTCCCAAGACGCACTCCTGTTTCTAGACTGCCACTCGGTATTGACGAATGTTCTAGTGACGATGGGATCCGACCTTGTCTTAGTGGAGATGGATAACACTTTACCCGAGATAGAGCGGGTCACCGACAGAGCAGACTCCACCAATCTGGGACGCTTGGGTGGAGGGCGCTGATCCTTTTCTTTGGAGCTCCAACTTCTTTTGGGTGAAGCCTCCTCTGAAGAAGATACATTCCGGGATTGGAGTTCGGCCACCCTGGGATTGGAAGAATCCAGATGCTGAATGGACCGGGATGGAAACACCTTCTCCATCGTCCTGTGGGGCCGAGATGTCCTAGGCCTTGATGGTTGTATGATCATGGTTTCAACGGGTGATAGAAGCTCCTTCTCCATCGGTGGAATGTCCAAAGATTCACTAGGTCCTGATGGAAGCTCGTTCTCCATCTTCTTTCCGGGCAGAGGTGGAAATTCCTCCGTACTCCGAGTGCAAGTACTTGTTGGTAACCCCTTCACCACCTGTCTATACAGATAGGGCCTCGGATGTTCTCCAACACCTTAGGAGACTGCTGAGGATACTGGATGGTCTCCAACACCTTAGGAGCTGGCTGGGGACACTCGGTGGTCTCCAACACCTTAGGAGATCTCACCAGAGGTCTCACCTCTTCTTCCTCATCAGAACCTATTGGCATGGGCCCATCAGGTGGTCGTTCGCGGCGTCTAGGAGAGGTTCCAAAATGTTTGGTTATCCAATCCCTATCGGCTCCAAACACATAAAAGGCCTCATACGCCATCTGTTTCAGCCAATTCCTGCTTTTCAATCTCCGGCCCACTGCCGCTTGGGAAGCCAAGGCTTCAAGAACGTCCTCATTCTTGATAGTGACAGTTTGCCCATTACGAGAATAAGGCATGAGTAACTTATCTGTAAGTTCCTTGGGTTTGAGCAACACGTCCAGCATGCTGAGCTCCTTCACCTCCTCAGAAGGATCCCTCTGCACAGTCATCTACATGAAATGATACAAAAGGAAAAAAACAGTTAAGTACTAGTACCATTACACTGAAGAGGTACACCTTTGCACTGATGGCATTTGTACTTATCTAGATCCAGGGCATCAGAAGGGGACATATTTATTCAGGGGCCATGATACCATTCGGAACAATAGTCGCATTGAATCATGAATTGCCCCTCCCATGGTTTCCGGTAAATACAATAAACACCCTCATTATTGTTTTCCTCAGGTATATCGTCAGGATCATCTAAAGAAAACCCAGCCAACCAAGCAGGAAATTGCTCATCTCTGCAAGGTTTCAACTTATCATAGTTTGCCAGGAGGAACTTATTCCTTAGTTTGATCCGGAAAAGGTATGGGGTGATTTTCTTAATGATTACCCCAGGTCCCTTCCAAGGAGGATTAAGCTTCCTGGACTTACCTTTAGGACAAGCAGTGTCCAGCAGATACACCTTATCCCCAACCCTGTAGGACCTTTCTAGAAGTCGCAAATCATAATTCTTCTTCATGCGTTTCTGAGTCTGCTTCAGAGTTTGGCGTGCCACAGTATGAGCTTGTTGAATGGAGTCGGCCAATTCCGCTACATATGAGTCTGCCTCTTTGTTCTCTGAAGGTTTGACTGAGGAAAACATTAGTTGAGCTGGGGTATTGATTTCTCTTCCTAGCATGAGCTTATTTGGGGTATACCCAGTACTTTGGTTAACGGTAGACCTTAATTCTCCGGCTATCTGAGGAATAAAATCATCCCAGTTATCCTGTTGTTTCCCTACAAAGCAACGAACCGCATTCATGAGAGTTCGATTGAAACGTTCTACTTTTCCATTGGAGGATGGTCTGTATGGAGTAGTGCGTTTTTTGTAATTCTGAAGGACTTTACAAAGTGCAGCGAACAGTTTACTTTCAAAATTCCTACCCTGATCAGAAAATATCTGAAATGGAACCCCGAACCTGGAAAAGAAGGTGTTCACTGCTGCCTTTGCCGTTTCCTCTGCAGTCTGATTAGGTAAGGGAACAATCTCAACCCATTTTGTAAACTGATCCACCATGATGTTCATTCCCCCTATTCGTCTTTCTCAAAGGCCCCAGAAAGTCTATATGCACCCTCTCCATTGGTGCTCCTGCATGATAGTTGATCAGCGGATACCTCCCCTGTCTAATAGATTGTTTACTTTGACTGCAAATCTCGCAGTTGTTCACATCTCTGCTCATGCCATACCAGAAGAATTTCTTCATTTTGAGCTTGGTACGGGCAATAACCTGATGCCCTGCTGATGGAATATTGTGATGTACTTTGAGCGCCATTTGTTGAAGGGAATGAGGGATATCCTCTTGGCTTTTTGTCTGAAAGTACAATAGTCCCTCTATTTGCTTACAGCGTTCCCGGTTTATCCAAAGAAACTTTGCATCTGGACTAGATAAATTTAGAACACTGTCATCTGGCATTGAACTTTCCATTAGCCATTCCCTCAACAACTTCAGGTTCGGATCTTTTTCTGCTCCCGCTGGATTTCTTTCGTGGAGAACCCCCAAACCGAGTTCGCTTCCAGGACTTCACTACCCCGTGGTAGTACCTGTCCTGAATCAATTAGTAGGCTTACTCGCGGAATGGTCTGGCATACCTCAACTGTGACTGGAATTCCCCTGGATCCCAAGTACTACTCTCCAATGTTTCACACGAGTTCACGTTGGCAGGGTCCGATGTAGGAGTTATCATTGAAATAGGAACTACATCATCCACTTTTTCAATGAAAGAATCCCAGTTCTGGTGAGCCCTAATGCAGTACTAGCATCCCCACAGGGCAGCTGTTCATGTCGTATTCCATGAATATAGTGATTATATTCGCCAGGAGGACGTGAAAGCGTGTCTGCATTGACATGTAGGCTACCTTTCCGATGATGGAGGATCATTTTATATTGGCTCAGTTCTTCCATCCATCTTGCTAACTGTCCCTGGGGTTCTTTGAAACGAAGTAATCAAATCAGGCTGTTATGGTCAGTTCGGATGGTAAAGGATCAGCCAAGGAGATAATGCCGGAACTGGCGGGTTAACCGAATGATTGCTAATAACTCTTTCCGGGTAGTACAATATCTTCGCTGTTCAGAGGTGAGGGTGGTGTATGCAATGACCCTCTCTAACCCGTTTTGTACTTGAAGAAGCTCGCCCCCAATGGTCTCGTCGGATGCATCTGAATCCAGAATGAATTCATCCCTGTCATTCAGAAGTGCTAACACTGGAGTAAAAGTAAATGGTTGTTTCCCGGTCACCCGGTATAATGGAGTCGCAACCTCAGCGAAATCCTTAATGAAACCTCGGTGATAGTTGGCCAACCCCAAGAATCTCTCAACTTCCTTGGGGTTAGCCGGGGCTTCCCAACTTTTTAACTTTTTACAGATTTAATATCAGACTCCTACATCTCCAGAGTATTATGGCTTACAATTCTTCAAAAAAACTTAACCTTCGTTTGGAAAAATATGCATTTCTTTGGTTTAAGCCGAAGACCAAATTGCCGAAACCTTGATAGAGTTTCCCTCAAGTTCTTGAGATGATCCTCAAAACTCTTTCCAAGGACCAGGATGTCATCTAAAAATGCTAGGACGGTTTCCCAGGTCAGACCTCGTAGCACTAAATGCATCGCCTGAGTAAAGGTAGCAGGACTATTGGACATTCCATATGGCATTTTTACGAACTCAAAAAGTCCATACTTAGTAAGGAAAGCAGTCTTCTTTCTATCCTCCTCCTTCACTGGAATCTGCCAATAGGCCGAGTTGGCATCAAGCTTCGAGAACCACTGGTTCCCAGCTTAAGTATCTACACACTCATCTAATAAAGGTTACATAATTGATACACGTGTTTCACCGTGACATTGTTCAAAGCCCTGTAATCAATGCAGTATCTGACGGTGCCATCTCTTTTTCTTATCAGAACAGGAGCTGAAGCCCAATCAGACATTGATGGTTGAATAACTCCCGCATCCAACATCTTGGTGATTTCCGCTTCTTCCTCCTTAGTGAATTTCATAGGGGTACGTCTCATTCTCTGCTTGATGGGGGAAGCATCTTTGGTATTTATACCATGCTCAACTTCTGTAAAATTTCCAAGATCAAATGATTGCTTGGCAAAGACATCCTGAAATTCACAGATCACTTCCCTCAGATCATTAAACTGTTCAACCGAGAGATTCTCTCTTGAAGAAAACAGCATGTCTTGAAGATGTGGCGGGACTTCATCCTTAAAGTCAGCCACAACTGGTTCCACAGGATTTGCTTTATTCTCAACAACCTCAGAGATAACATCAGCCTCTTTTGCCGTCGCAATGAATCTACCTTTTTTCAAGACTTGGAAATTCTCAGTAAGGTTAACAGCACACACATATGCAGGATTCTTTCCAGAGTGAAATGTCCGCGGAATAGCACATTTTAAACCCTGCTCTGCTTCAATGCAATAGTCCGGCATACTGTGTTCCAGGTGACATGGAATCCTTACCACTGAACCTGGAGGAATAACGCATCGCTTTGCTAGTGTCACTCTACATGTTTTTGGGGTTTCTGATTTTGTCCCAAGGTCTAGAGACATCACGTTCCTGCCAATCGTCAGGCAGTTTGACTTCATGTCTAACTGAGCCCCATGTGAATGTAAGAAATCAAATCCCAGAAGCATATCGTCCTCGATAGGCGCTACATTGATGATTTGTTCATATTCCACGGATCCCAGTTTTAGCTTCACCGGCCCTGCTTTATATCCAATCATGGACATCTCACGTCCTGCGGCTAGTAGTTTCAATTTTCCAAGGATCTTTGGTTTTAGTTCCAGCGTCTTAAATACCCTGTCCGAAATCAGTGTTGCTTCTGCTGCGGTATCTACAATCGCAATCAACTGTGTCCGCCCTATCTGAGCTGTAATGTTATACAGTGAACTTGACTTCACTCTGTTTACATTCAGAACGTCCAACTCCTCCCCATTCTGATAGGCATCAACTCCCTCAGCCCGATCAACCTCAGGGGTAGAAGTTGGCGTTGGGGCTACTACAGTTTCCATTAAGCCACCTTCCTCAACCAGACTAATCCCAACGCCCTCATTGGTTTGAAATTCCATAGTCTCTCTTAACTCACCTTTTTCGACTTGACTCCCCCCAACGCCCTCATTGGGGTCTTCCTTCCGAAGAAAAGTGGGTAACTGTTCTGCCTTTTCCTTTAGGCCAGGGTCTTCTTGGGCAATGACTCGGCCTTCAGTCCTGACCCTTTCTCGTTTAAACTATCTGGGTTAAATTGGACCTTTCTCTCGTTTGGGCAATCCCTCCGGAAGTGTCCAGTTTGGTCACAGTTGAAACATCTGTAACTCGGAGAGGTGGGTCTATTTCTAAAAAGACTGCGACTTGGCGATTTGCTCCTAATGTCCTCCCTGAGACCCTTGATTTCTGAGCACACCTGATCAAAGCGGGACGCCAGTATATCTATGTTTCCTGACATTGTCTTTCCACTCTTTTCCAGAGCAGACAGTCTTTCCTCTGTGCTATTGGTAGAGTTCTTCAGTATTGAGGAGAAGTTATTACCTCTAGAGGGTCTTCTTTCTCGTGCCCGCCTTACTTCATGAACCCGGTAGTTCTCTTCCTCAGAGGACTCTGAAATGGACGCTTCATCCTCCCAAGAACGTCGAGCACTGCAGGCTTTGAACTCTGATTGTTTTGTTTTACGGGCACTACGATTTTGGGGTAAACTGTATACGGCTTTGTACCACTCTATGGCATCTACTGCCGCGTCTAGGGTTGTCGGCTTTTGTAGAGATGCATGATGACCGGCATCGGTCTCATTACATCCCAAACAGAACTGGAGAATAGCATTTTTTCTAATAAAGGGTTCGTGCAAGCCTTTAAAAGCTTTGGCCGCCAACATCATAACTCGGTCCGCCCAGTCCAGTAATGCTTCAGAATCGCCCTGTTAGGCGTTGCGGAACTTCGCTTGCAGCGTTTCGGCCAGTTCTTCGCCCCGGAACCGCTTATCTAGCTGGGTCATCAACTTCTTGTAGGATGGCTCCTCCCCAATCTCACACAGCATGCCATAAAATTTCCCAGCATCCCTTTTCTCCCTGGACGTCCAATCAGAGGCATTGGCATAGTGCAGGATTTTTTGTTTAAATAAGTTCCAATTTCCTACACCGTCAAACTCCAAAGCCCTCGGCAATGTTGCTGGCCTGTTCTGTTTCTTTCAATCTGTGTTGACTCGTCTCTGCCGATGATACTTGGAATGAACCTCCTCATCACTATCCTCATTATCATCTTCATCATCCTCAACATTCTCATCATCATCTTCCCCCCTATCCCGAAAAGAATAAGGTGGTGGTCTGCTTTCCATGCGGGAATCCCTACCTTTTTTTCTGGTATCCTTCCATCTCAATGGGCTAGAATTACTGTACGAGTCCCCCTTTCCCGTAACCCCGTCTATAAATGCGGTCATGTCCTGAATAAAACCATCTAAAGACCCCTCCGCAGACCTATCATGGTCATGGTCATAGTCAGAGTTGGGTAAGATATCTATACAGCTGAGCAGATATTTTGATGGATGTAACCTAGGTATCTCGGATATATTCCCTGATGTAACATTACCTACAGTCTCCCTAAATTGAACAATATATTTCGCCACCCTCTTCCCAACTTTAGGAAGTGATTGTAACTCCACCTCAGAATCAAAATTAATGGGCAATTTGTATTTTGGGGAAGCCATTTTAGTGCAAAGATATAACCCCACAAATAATATATACAAATTACCAGCAAATTTCACAATTCCTCAGTGAAATATTACATATGCCTCTGAATTAAAACGAAAAGATCAGATCACAGTGAATCTTTACTAAAGCAAAGCAGTCCCTGCTAATATACGCCTCCAGGATACACTAGCAATTTTGTGTGAATGAGTCAATCTCTTGTAGTACTGGTTATTTCACGTCACTTTAGTGAAAAACCAAAAATGTATCAATATGCTGTAATCTAATTTAACTCACCAATTCTCGTTTGTTTCCTCTGCGGTTTGCCATGGTCAGTTACGTCTGTAGCCCTCTAACATGCGAGTTGGCCGGTCAGCCGCACCACTGGCTCCGCCCGGAACACAAACCTCAGTGTTTCCGTCGACCTTGCCCCTATATAGTCCCGAAACACAACCCTCAGTGTTTTCGTCAAGAATCCAACTGTAAATTTGAACAACAAAAAATGTCACTCAAGTGCGAATAATACGTTAAATGACGCCAACCTGGTATAAACCTTTCCTTTGTAACGTATCCTCGCGGTCTAACACCTTTCTATCAAAACTTCACCCTTAAAATACTCACAAATGTTGTTATTTCACTCTAGAGAAATTGCAGGAAGTGAAAAATGTCCAAAACGGAAGTAAACATTACCGGAAATATTTCTCAATGCGCGCGCAACATATTGCGCAAAGGCGTACTCGGAACCATTCGAACTTTTTGCCAAAGTTATTGAAATTGCCAATTTCTTTCCAACTCCGACCAGTACATCTTCTCATATACTGTTTCTCGCATCATTAGGCATGTTTGCGTCTATAAACGCCTCATTATAGCTGCAAACTTACGACAAAGCTAGTCTTTACGACTGACCTAGTTTCTCGCCAATAATGAAAGTTGCCGTCTGGTTATTTTCGTTTTTCCTCGTCGCCAATGTTGTATTTTTACCCCACAAATACCGTATGGTTACGACTTACAGTTGGTAGGCTAGTGCACTTTCCACTGTGTATGTCGTCCGGGTATGCCACGTGATATAACGGACTCCGGTAAGCTGTTTTATGGCTATTAAATACGTCCTGTTGGTATGAAGTAGGAATAGAATCTGGCGAGTTTACCATGTCACGTTACTGTTTCCCGCGGTGGTTTGTGGTGCCCCCACTAGCTACTGGTGGCGCATCTAATAGGTAGAGTTAGGTCCGATAACTCGACCAGACAATAAGCCAACTTTCACTACACTGCAGACAATATGGCGGCTGTATGGACCTCTGAGCTACACTTTCTCCATCAGCACCGCTCAGCGTTTGAAAAATGCATAATAAAACACCTTTGCTAACAAAACAATAACGCTCAAATGTCGGAGAAAATGGCGGACGACGTCATCTCCGTCATCACAGGAATGTCGTTAATGAGTGGCGATATCTGATTGGTCAAGCGTTTTGTCGGCGATCCGTCAATTGTCTAGGATGCTCTCAGTGTTAAGAATTTGAATTATCTTCGTAATAGCTCTGCTTCTTAGTTTGATGATGATCCCTGAATGACCAAATCTACAAATCGTCCAGTATTACAACACCTTTTTCTCCTGTGATAGTGCAACACTTATGGTAACTTCTTCTAAATCAATTGTGTGACATAATCAATATCACTTAGTTCATTAGGGGAAATAAATAAATCATACAAAGTCCAACGTCTGATCACGGAGATGTAAAACATGTCTGGGTATAAAAATATTACGATAGTGCACCTTATCAGAGCTGTATATTCGAAAAGGTTAATTAACCCCACGACGAGACTTGTCAAAGGTATGACAATTGTCATATCCGGAGGCGATTCTTTGTAGTAGATGGTTAATTATCTTTGGCATAAGCACGGCGGAAACATATGAAAGGGGAGATGGTGTTAGATAAAGCTGATGTGTGGCCGGATGTCTCAGGGTCACGTGGTTAAAGTATTGTCGTACGATAGTGGGGACGAGGGCTTTACCTACGAAATGTCAAATGTTTTGTTGACTTAGGAGGACTTATAATTGAGCGATGAATTATCGTTTGGAACTGTTTTCGAATAATACAAATATTTGTAGAAGTTAGAAGTCGTTGTGTAATATCGTGTGTAACGTCACAATTGTTTGAAAGTCATATGAATATATGCAATCTTATGTTAAACATATTACTTGCAAACATTTACTGTACACTTCATGTTGGTATCCATGAGGAAAGGACCCAACAAGCATAGCTTTCGATCCAATCCAATTTCTCTATGACATTTGCATTGTTATGGGTAGATAAGAAGGTATTGAAGGACACACCATATGCAAAACAAACACTACCCGAACAGCACATAAACATGTAAATTTTCAGCATATTCATGCACGCGCGCATACACACTTACACGCGTGCCCAAACATATGCTACATAAAGAAGACACATAAACAAAAACATAGGAGTACCGCCTTGGAACGGTCAGTGGCTAACACGCTAATGGGTGTTTAAACCGGTGAAGGGGCGTCTAACCTCACCCTTTCTCATCATCATCCCATTAGACGTACAGTGTAAATAAACGTTATCCCCGTCCAACTGCTCCACAACATCAGTTGATTTGATTTAAAACATTTGAAATAAAATATATTTAAACCAATTAACTTTCCTGACGCATAGTTGTACATGAAATGAAATACATACCGCTGTCTTACATGAAATACATATCGCTGGATTTACTTCTTCTGGTATATATTTTTTAATAATATTTGTTCCTGTTTGCAATAATCAGATGCGGCCTGCAACCGTCTTTTCGTACAATATAAGTTACATGTATGACTTGCAAAGCTTTGCTTGATATTTAAAGGAAACGGACATTTTGACGAGGGCTTTCCGGTGCATAAATGGTTGACAGTATCCGTGTTCATCTGAATCAATTATCTGCCACTTTGACAAATTGGCATTTACCTGGATTTGGAAATCTTCAATGATGCATGTTTGCAATGTTGGAAACGACATATACATGATTTTAGTTCAAATGTGTCCGCTTTCTTCTAACCCCACCTATGAGTAAATCTGGTAAGAATACACAGACACAGATTTTGAGCAACAAACAAATTTATTATGTTTATTTTGTATATCTAGACTACTGACCTGAAAAGTACCCTGATAAAGCTCGCCATTATTTGACACTCGTAAAAACCCCACTTTTAATGTCAATAATTTGCTAACAGTTTGCACCCTGTTACAACTAGCAACTAACGATTTAGGGTCATTATGTCCTAAAACCTGTTTACACAGCCTATACCATTTGTGGGGGATACAACGGATGTATAACACTGGCATATTGATTACTTACAAGATATCTAACAGAAAGGCTTCGCTTTGTTATGTATATCACATCTAATAACGTAGTTCTGACAAATGACGTCGATAATCTGCCGCATTGTGTCTAAATTCGTCATGATAAAGCTATAATTGGCTCACACAGAAACATTTATCTGACTTCATTTACTTTCAAAGATAACCTGACATTGTTTCATAATACGCTAAGCAGTCAAGCCTGTCAGAAAACTCTGGCAATCAACTTAACACCTAACGAAAGCTCCCTAAGTTTAGAACCAACATAGTACTACATAGTATGACACAACGTAAAATGAGCAAAACGTGTACACATTGATCTGACCATCTACGCAAATGAACACAATTAGCCTACACTCTTTTCTTTCCTACAGTAGCTATCAACACTGGAGGTTCACGCGATCATTGTTTTTTTTTTTTTAAAAATCGAATCCAGGTTAGCTGCTGTTTTATCTGGATAATGTACATGGCTTAGTATGTGCAAAAAGCATGTGTGTGTGTGTGATAAAGAAGTGTCTTGTTGTAAATGATGGTTTTGAAATATTTTATAATATATATCTGTCTTGACATTTACCCACGTCTTGATATGTTATCGACTCGAATACCGAGACACCCTATTCAATGTGTAGTTACGTCTAATTATCTTCATTGAGTGTGCTAATATGCTTGTCTCCTGGTTCTTCGAAGTTCTGAACTTCTGAAATTATTTCTTCTGACATGCTGTACCATTTTGATTGTGTTGACATACAACTGACAAATGTGCAGGTGTTCTGAACAGGGTGTGTTACAAGTTATATCACGTCACACGCAAAACGTAACATATTGTTTACACCAGTACAGCAATCGCATTTAAGTTCATCCCTTTATTGCGCCATAGGGCAACACAAATGAGCGTTATTCATATTATTTTAAAAATATTCATTCGCTCGCTTCGCTCGATGCACTTTGGCATTTAACATCTCGTAGAGAGTTCTGAATTGACACTTACATATACTTATTTTAGTTTTTAAAATCAGAGTATTCGAGTTGTAAACAATATAACAGCAACTCATCTACGTCTACGTGTCTATAGACTTATACCTGCCTTCTTCACTTTATCTAACAACAAGTGTTGTATGTGTAAATATGTGTGAGCGTGTGCGTTCCATAGAAGTTCAACGGATTTCTTTAAAGAAATGAGCATACTTTTGAGCGTTTGCAAAACTATTTATTACGTTCGTAAAAGGTAAGTTAACTCCTTTTCTGCTAAACCGAAATCAAAGTTTTTTTGCAAACAGCTTAGCTCCGGTGAGACGCCGAGAGACTCGACGTGTCATCCGGATCCAAGCTGTCAGACACTCGGCCAATAGTTTCTGTCAAGTTAACCTGTGAATTTTGAAAAAAGAAGAAGACGAAACTGTGCGCATGCGTAAAATTGTTTCAAACAAATATTTAGATATGCACCATGAGAGTGTTCGCTATTTACCATCATTATGACCATTACATTATATGATATTTCAGACTCGTAAACAACAAAAACAACTGATGCAATGAGATGATATCTAGGAGTTGAACTGGGCTTTTTAATTATTATAAAAACTATCGATTGAATTCTACCATAAAACACAGTTAATCCAAGAACAACAAGGACATTCGAAATTGAAAAGGCATAAAACAAAAGATTAAGAATATCAGAATAAAATACAGTGCATCGTGTGCATCATTTCTGAGTGACGTTTAGCATGACAGTGGGGGCGTTTTCGTTGTCAGCTTACGTGCAATTTCTTTTATAAGTATAATTTGATTCTGATTGAATGATGCAGATTAATAATGTTTGTACCAAATACTATTTGCAATATAATCCCTGTTGACAGTTTATTCGAGTATCGACATCTAGACCTAGGTTTTGTCGAACTCATGCTACAATCGAAACTAAGATATGAAGCCAAACATCTAGGTTTGCTTTCAAATTACCCGAAGTGTGAAGTTCAGGTTTCGAAATTCTTAAACAAGTCTGTCAACTTCGACATAACGAGTATCGATTGTACATTTTCGAATTAGGGCATTATAATTATTTCTAGTCCAAGCATGCATTAGCATATGACTCAATACTGCTGGATGTCTTTTCTTGAAAGGAGAACGAGTTTCCGACAGCTGACAGACTGTCTGGCGTGTTGATCTCGCTTTACGATATATGAAATGTGTACAGTTTTGTCAGTTATGAATCACTTGTGTCGACCTCTACCACAATTTAAGCATTCAGCGTAACAAATACTTTCACTCGATTAACATAATGCATTCTAGATTACGACCCTTGCAATCTCGCAATGGCCGAATCATGAAAGATTGCAAAATTGTACAAGACAAATATTTTAATTCTGGTATATTACATGTACAAACCGGAATGCACACCTTATCCCTTTATTCCACGTTAGCTTCTTTTCGCGCCGTTGTAGCAGACGACTTGTGAACACATTGTAGAAAATGGCAAATTTGCTCGATACGAGCCAAAGCTTCATGTCCTATCATGCTTCCAAAGCAATTTTGAAATGACATTTTCCTCTTACCAAAATATGCATACTTTTCATCAGAATATTTTATCGTACATACGTCGAACTAACAAATAAGGAGGACAAGATTAACGCCTTTTTAAAATAACGAACATGGCAAGTTTGTGATAATGGAAAAAACATCAAGGAGAAAAGAAAACTTCAATGTTGAAAGTCTTTGAAGAAAGGGGAAAGAATTTGCTAATCAAAAGCAAATGCTGCTTATACCACAGTCCAATAGTCCCGGTACATAGGCGTGTCTATGTAGTAAAATGAAATATACAGGTCAAACTTTGATGGGTCGAGCACGGTTGACACGAATTTATGCTTGTCGAACAAATTATTTATGGACCAAAGCATAAGGGTTTTTTGTTGTGTAAGCACTTAAATCCACAGACGTTCACAGAGATAGCTATTCAAAGTATCGTATTGACTTATATTTCTCTCGCGACTTGACGTCATTACTTTTAATACTCCATACCACCACTGCAATTATCATATACCTCGATGAATAATATTCTACCATTTTAACTTTGTACCTAAACACTCGCAGAGGGAAACGCGTTGTTTATAACTTGATATGTACGACTATGAACGACAGGTGATCGGTTAATACAGAACGAAAGTAATGTAAAAAGCTGTAAAAAGAGCTTACTGCATTACTTTTGTTCTGCATTAACCGACTAACTGTATTTAACAAACTAGCGTATTTCATTATACCGGTCGCTTTATAAAGAATGTATTTGTTCATGCTCGTCATGTATACCAAAAATGCTGATACTTACGTTACATATCATGTTCGGGACAAAAATAGAACGCTTTATAGAAGATGAAATAATTTAAGGTACTCCTGGCAGATAAATTTCCTATAGAAACGTGTTATAGGGGCACTAACACGACGCTTTTCTCAATTTTACTTACCGAATTTAAGTGTTTTTAAGTAAATAAGGTATGTCCTATATTTGTTGAATTCAATTATATATCTGTTCCACATGTACTGGCTAGTCGTTTGACATTTAATCGTTTAAATACAGTCAAACTTCATTGGCTCGAAGTCACAGGGACTATTTTGATAAGCCACAATTACCGTAAATTCAAATGAAATTCGAACTTCCGGTAATTGAGAGTAATCAATATAATCACTGCAACTAATTTATTTGCTTACATAACAAAATATTTAGGTTTTTGTCCATAAATAGTTTGTTCGATAAGCATAAACTCGACCGAACCGAGCTCGAGCCAATGAAGTTTGACTGAACGTATACAAGTAACGCTAGAATATGTTTATAGTCTACTCATAGCATGCATTAGTTTCGTTGCCAGATAATTTACGGAAGTAATTTTGAATTAGTCCAATTATCTACCACGTTGCGATTGTTATTGGAAAAAAATGATTTCACTGGTTTTTAAATCGATACCTCTTAAGGTTTTGTATATGTAAATGCAATTTCTAGGGCGAAGAGATATGAAACTTGGCAGCTCGCATGTATTTCGGAGACTTGGCAAAGGTTCAAATTTGAAAGCCACTAGTTCACTCATCCTTCGGATGAAATGAGTGCCGTACGCGTTGTAATTAAACTACTTATGGCTTTTAAGAATATTAGTTGTACTTCTTAGTCACCTACACTATACGGTATTTTCATACGGTTACTAACGGAATTAACAGTAACCCATCGCATACATATGACAAATATAATTATATATATCGAATATAATTACTGAAAAAAATAAACATCTGGTATGCGTCTACACTGTAAGCAAAAAGCTTAAAAAGCCCGTTTCACTGACTGAAACTCGATTTATGTGTAATTCATTTGTTTTCTGTGTATACAACGCTTATCATGATTGCAAGGGCATTAAGTTTTTAGTTTTATGCAAATGTGAGATAAGAACTCAAGTCATGTTACTAAGCTCTTATCATGTAACAACTATCCAAATATATCGGTTAATATGAATCCTTCACTGGGGCTGTTTCTCATAATTTAAATTACTATGAAAACGATATGTTACTTTTTAAAATACGACAAGACGCTCACTCCGATCAATATTTAGGATATTTACCTTATTCATACGTACTTCTGTATATAATAAATAGATCTCTAACAATTATAAATGCAGCATGAAAAGAAGTTAACCGTAAACTGCAGATATAGGCTTGTTTGAGATACCAACTACGATATGTTGCTGACACATTTTAAATGACTTTTGTAATAACTACGCTCTGTTCGATTACCTAAAATCAATACGACCAATTTTATTAATCATTCAAACGTTGGTTGCAATAAACAATTAAGTAAACAAGTTTTGGAGAGTATACGAAGACAAAAATATAACCGAATCACAAGACATATGAGTATTAATCGTAAAAGTGAATAGGTGTAATTATGATATCTCTCTGATATTCAAGGTCTAATGCATAATTGTTTAAAACAATCTTACCAATTTATTATTATGATATGTATTCACTTTACGCTGTCAGTATATATTATTGTGATTAAGTGTCGCTGTGCCGTTAAACCCAACTCAATATATATTATTGTCGAAAACGTAATCTTGCATCAGGCATGTTTCTTAAAAGAATGATAAAATCAACATGCTATCTGTTAATTCTAAACGTAAAAAGCACTGTTTATTGAAAACTAAATAATACTGCTTCAGCGATGAAAATTGCATGGTTTCAAAATGATATTTGATATTGTTGTTGGAATAATGCATTCTTCTTTTACAAACAAGTTGAAACATACAACACATATAGCTATCATAGTTTGTCGATTAGAGTCGGTTCTCTATGCTCTTAGAATGGTCAAATAAACACTAAAGCGTGACAAGTTCGGATTGTTCATTTGTAGAATTGTTTGTTTGAGGATTGGAGTGTTATCACAATGATGACAGCTAGTCAGTTATAACGTGAGAATAAGATCCGCATTCGTGCTCAAAAGAATTAATATCCGTTCAAGTTATGAATGCCCAAATATGATATGAAGTGGGCACATTTTTAACTCAGGGAAGTAAGTATATCATGTCAGAGTTTGAAATCACTTTTTTATTCTTTGACTATAGACTCAAGGATATCTCCCTGCTCCTTCCATTTAAGTGTGAAGCTAGTATAGGGTCTCGAGACTAAAAATGTATTCATGCAAGATATCCTGTCTATAATAGCCATCAAGTCGACCAAAACAATCACATAACTTGACACTTTTATCTGTAAAAATGTCAAACAGTGGAATCCAAGGGCCAAACCTATAAGTTATATAGTGACAGTTCTAAAGATAACCCCCTCCCCTGAAAATTGTGTTTGCATGTGATACCTCCCCAGAAAACTAAATAAGGTAATGTTCACCATTTTCCTGCGGAGAAGTTTAGATGTCATTATGAAATTGAACACATAATCATCTACCAATAGTTTTTCTCAAAAATCAATTGTATTTTCTCATAATCATAAAAAATGTACATTTCCCATAGGATTCAGTGTTAACTTACATACAGATTATCCCCCAATGAAATAAAAACTTGAATTTCAAAAATAGTTAAATACCCTCATCTTGACGGAGATGTTCCCCGTGCTACATCCTACGGGGTTTACAACTTATTCGATTCGATTCGCTAGGGCATGTTCATGGTCGTGCATGGGCATATAGAAGACACACAAGGAAAACAAACAGACATATATCTACGTAAGTGTACGAATTTTGAAACGGCAGCTTTTTATCACATCATCAATTTTACATAGATCATATAAACGCATTTTGATGTCTCGTATGCAGATATATTTGAAACATTGTGGGGAAATGAGCATTTGCGCGTGGTAAATAAATGTTCCATTTTTAAATTAAGCATATTTTAAAGCGATTATAACATTTGTTTTCCTTTGGCCTTCTTAAGTTTCCATTAAAGCACACACGTTTGTTCCGAATGAGCCTAAACTAGCACATTACGTTAGTGATTCGGCACAAAATATGGCGTTATGTTACTGTCTCGCTAATGTTTATAATAATTTGCATCTGAATATGTGCTTCATATTCTTTAATAAACAGTTGCTGATATAATAAGCTCAAACTTAAAATGTCTTATACAGATGCAAATTACATTTTAGTATGCCTTTGGGGATTCAATTTGCTACTGTCGAACGCATTTATACGTTCACATAAGTTTTCAGACAGCCTACGAGTAATGCTTCACTAAAAGCAGTCTTACTGTTTTAATAGTGCTTATGCAAAATAAAAGAATAAAACATAATTGAGAGATGTGTTACACTTACGTAACGTAATAATGATAACACGATCACAAGTTGTTCATAAATAAGTAAGGCAAACTACCCACATCTTATCAATGTCTTTGATTTAACCAATTTGTAAATATACGTAACATGTACGATCATCTCAATGACGCCATAAAAATACACAACTATGCCTGATGAGGTGATAAGTAAGTGCATGTTTTTGTTTCTGTGAAAATATCGTGTTCAAATACAACAAGCCAGCAACGACTACACACTACCGTGTAATTAATTGTATATATAAGATGTATATGATATACAAATGAAGTTAATAAAGTAAGCGTAATAAAGCGGACAAAACACGATACTTGTTTGGTCAGATACATACTATGTAATTGTTGTATGACCGTAAGTGAGGGACCTAAGTTTGAAAACGGCGTTTATCCTTTCCTCCACAAACTATGTTTAGACTAATCCACACGAAAAGAAATCTGATGAAAAATATGAAAATGTAGGCATAAGAAAAATGTCATTATTGAATTGTTATGAACTCAATGAAGGAAATAAAGCATTTTCTCGTTACGAGCATATGCTTTATATCGTACAATGTTTTCAATAGTTGTCAGTAACAGAGGCGCTAAAGGGCGCTTATGAGAAGGAAAGGGCTAAAATAGGAATTTATACCAAAAAACATAATCATATTGTTCAAATTTATCCCTAATGTATGAACAATTATGATGGACACTTCATTGCTCTGGCAAGCATATGATATTCAATATGGTGTTAACGACGGCAGCCAATTTTCAGGATGCCTGTTGTTATAGAAACATTTCTTAACAGTTGAATTACACATCTAGAAAATCACTTTCGCGTATATCAACAAACATAAGGCATCGTAATTACTTTTAGTTTTTGTTTATCTGCATCATGAAGGTCAATGTTAAAGTCAAGGTATTTTGTCAACTTTTCTAAAACTATCAAATTTGACGTTCTGCTTTTTCAGGTTTTGTTTAACAATTTGAATTGCATTGTATTTAAGTGTATATCAAAATAATGACGCATGGCCATGATTTTAACTTTTTAAATTGAAAGTACTTAAACATTTGTGTAAAGGGAAAATCCAAGAATGCATCCAAAATCGCCATCAACTTTCAAGATGCAAATTAAAAATGAAGTGTATGTAATAGTTTATTAAATATAAGGAAACGGTTCCAGATCATATCAACAATATCAGGTTGTTATACATGCATACAGTTATGTGATATGCGTAATTAGGGCACATGTCACATACAATGTCATATAACAAAATAACAAAATAACTACGTGTGGGGGTCTGGGTTGGGTGTGGGTGGGTGGGTGTGTGTGGGTGTGTTGAGATTTTTTATGTAATTTGGAGACAGTGCCTACTTGAGGCAGATATAGTGCTTACACACTGTAATAGCAAATGCATTGGAATTAGCAGATGAACTTCCTTTGATTTGCAAGATAGGGAAATGTCTGAGGTTAAGTGAAGCCGTGCTAAATACTAGTAATGGGATGAACTTGTTTGCAATTAGAGCAACATGTAGTAAACAAGATGAAATGAAGCTCAGGAATGCTACATTTACAAATTTATGTATATACCATCTTATCAGAAATGTTTCGAATTCACGTTCGATGAAACAGGTACTCGACACAGCTGTACATAAATTTTAAATCTTATCTCTGCATGCGATCAAAATTTGCAAAAAGAAATAATTTAAACGTAAGTTTTAATAGTGTTTACCCTACAATCACAAGACTGGGATTTTTGAAAATTTGCCACATTAATTTCATTAAATCAGGCTCTATAAGACTCTTAACGGTAATAGGTCAGCTTACGGCGCATGCGCAATGTTAGATCCTCAAGCGGTAGCAATGAAAGCTTACGTCACTAAAGTTGTTTTTGTATCTTTATCTTTCTTCCAAGTTGTCGACTGTACATACTTTCGCCCGCTCGATCTGTTTAGTGTGAAGTC
>JAULCE010200968.1:0-11407 GCA_032359355.1 Macoma nasuta | reverse complement strand
TTTCACAAGCATGCAAAGTTTCATTGAAATATAATTGAAAACAAATTGGAAATCTGCATTTGAAATTTTTACTTAATCTTAAGATTTCACTAAGACGCTTTGTGAATACGGCCCCTAAATACATTTTATTTGTGGTTATGGATTTACACGGGTGTGCTCACCTTATACATACACATGCTCACAGAAAAAATGAATAACAACCTTTATCCCGCTCATTGCAACACTTTGTGTTCAAACACGCCCAGAACCCAGTTACTAAACTTGTCGTCTGCTCAAACTTGTCTGCTATGACTTTAACTGAATCCTATTCCGTAATCGTGTATAAACCTGTTTGATCGATTGTAAAACAACTTGAAACCAGAACAGACTCAAAGTTGATTGACGTGTGATCTCGATCCAAGCGTTTTGCGGAAATAGCCATTTTGGCACAATGCCATCAAACTGTACAGTTACGTTATATTAAGAAATACTAGTTTTAATCCTTTAATCCTTTACTCCATAGACACATCGTTTGATCCACCTGTAGCCCATGGCCCATGAAATTGAGGACATATTCCATTTTCTACAATGTTTTCAATAGCCACCAGCTACAGAGGCGCCAAAAGGCGCTTGTGTGGCGGAAAGGGTTAAGAAAATACACCAGTGACATGTCGTGACTGTTTTAACCCTTAACATCATAGAAACAATTTTTCACTCCTCTGTAGTACAGGAAGATAGAAAATATTGTGACAGCTTCGTGGTTTGGGAAGAAACCCGAGTATACGGACATACATCAAAGAGCAGAATATTCAATGAAGTGTACTTCAGTTCGTAGGTAAAGGCAAGGAGCAAAACGGGCCAAATTACATTAACGCCCTTTTAAACGTCACAAAGCATACAGTTGTTAACCCTTATTCTGCTAATTACGACTATAGTCATGCTGGTTATATTTTCAAACAGGCTGTTTTAAGAACAGACGCCGTTTAATCGGAACCTGATCCAATTTATATGCTCGAATTTTTATAATGCCACAATTATTTGCGGCATGGTGAGGTTCGGTTAACTTTCGCGTATGTCAACACAAGTTTCTTCGTCAAATCGTATGAATTGACCACATATTAGAATTGTCTTGAAAAGACGATTCTAATGAGTGGTCACTCCATAGGACTTGATGAAGAAATAAGGATATTAGCATTTTAAATACACACGTTATCTGGGTCCTGACACCGGAACTCACCATAACCGCAATGCATTATGGACTAGAATAAGGCGTATTCGACCAAATAATTCACAAAAATCAACGGAATCGGATCACGCATTAAGTCGTCGTTTGGCTCAAAGGAATCGAATGTAAGAACTACAATTATTAATTTGGTATTCTCTTCCTCTTGAAGATTTTTCATGCGTTCTTTTAGCCCGGATAGTCAGTTTCACTACCTTAATAACAAAACTCCAGACGCAATCACTTTAGAAACACTTTTTCGCAATCAAAATTAGCTTGAAGTGTTTTAAAACAATATATACTAGGTGTGTTTTACATTTATGCTTTTGAGCCTATGGCGTCATGGTGACGTCATTTTATCATGCTCCTTTCAGTTGCCACAATGCCAAATTTCATTGAGTGAAACAAATGTATACGAAAATCGGTAATAGACCTAAACTTTTCTGCGTATAAGACTGGACCCAAGGACGGCGTCAAATGGCTGATATATGCCGTCAGAGAAGGTGGCGTTATTTAACGGAAATACAGATACTTGAAGGATCTATGCCCTTTATCGTTCGATATTCACAATGGACATTATGTAAAGGTCAATAAACCATCTGTTTTTTTCTTGTCTAGCAGAATATAGTATTACAAATTTAAGCATTAGTGTTCTTCTATGTACTTCACTGAATGAAAAAGTCTACTTTTTGTTTAGTTACGTAATTGATTCAAAATTAAAATGGGATTGAACAATGACGATATGACTTAATTTTGCGATATTCAGTTCTCACTGTATGATCAGGTGAATTCATTAAATAATAGGTGCAATAATGAATTATGTGACCGTTACGAAGTAAATGAATGTTATTGTTACATCTTCGATTGCTGCATGTTCCCCAAAATCTAAAATAAATTTCAAGTTATCCCTGTCATACATTAAATGTATCTTCACTAGGCTAGTTTCTCAATGTTCCACCATTGGGATATGTCTTTAGTACGATTATATCACATCATTCAACTTAAGCCCTTTCCGGAAAACAAGGCTATCACTCAATAACTCTTTCTTTTGTATTAACTCCTTCACTGTAGGAAGCAAATAGGCAAATGCGCAATATTGGCCGAGTGTCAAACAGCTTGGATCCGGATGAGACGCCGAGTTTTCGGCGTCTTATCTGGATCTAAACTGTTTGCATATGACACTATGGTTCGGGAAAAGCAATGAAGGGGTTAAGATGCAGACGTCTAAACAAAATTACAAGCAAACTTACTTACATATTAACTACATGCTGTGCAAGAGATTGCACACAATTTAAACTTTTCAGTGTGGTAAAATAGTTTATATGCCATTTACCATGTCGAAGGTATGTGCCCTTCTTATTTGATTTTGCAATAATTTGTCTAAAAAATGAAATCTGAATATGAATTTTGTCTTCAGAGTAAAAAGAGATCTCCGGATTATATACCCCTTCGCTACTTACCCCGAACCATTGGGTCATATGCAAACAGCTTATATTTGGATGAGACGCCGAGTGACTCGGCGTCTCATCCGAATCCAAGCTGTTTAACACTCGACCAATAGTTGTACCAAGAATTAAGTTAATTTGTGAAGTTTGAACATGAAGCAGACGAAATATTGCGCATGCGAAAAATTGCTTCCGTCAGTGAAGGGGTAAAGGAAACATACCAGGATCAGAATAACTTACGCTATTTGGAACTGTGAATCAGGTATTTATAATTTTTATTTCAACTTTGTAATTTGGACTAAATAATTGCCTTGAGTTTGTTGCTTATTTTGTCTTTCTCGTTACACTAGCTCGTAACACTTTTGAGTAAAGGCGCCAAACATGGTTACTCGGTAAGTACACGCTGGGGTGCTTGGGCATTATACACAGATGTACTCGGGCATCACACGCAGGGGTACCTCGGCATCACATGCAGGGGTACTCGGGTATCAATTGTAGGTGTACTCAGGCATCACACGCATGGGTACTTTGTAATCACACCCAGGGGTACTTGGTAATCATACTCAGAGGTATTCGGGCATTACACGCAGGGGTACTTGGGCATCACACGTAGGGGTACTTCGGCATCACATGCAGGGGTACTGGGGTATCAATTGTAGGTGTACTCAGGCATCACATGCATGGGTACTTGGTAATCACACGCAGGGGTACTTGGTCATCATACACAGAGGTACTCGGGCATTACATGCAGAGGTACTTGGGCATCACACGTAGGGGTACTTCGGCTTCTCATGCAGGGGTACTCGGGCATCGCACGCAGGGTTAAGTTGCTCAATTTACATTTCAAATGTATCAGCACTTGAATAAAAACATAAGCTGCTAGTGAAAATAGGCAAGCTGTAAGAAAAGTCTAAAGTTAAATATTTACTGTGTTCAAAATTTCATTTGGAAAATGTTCCCTGAACATTTACATGTAATACAGAGGTCAAACGCAGTTTTATATATCTAACGCGTTGGACAATGATCACTGGCAATGAGTACAAACAGTTTGGATCCAGATCAGACTCCTAGTCTCTCGGCGTCGGATTTTGCTCCAAACCGTTTGTCACATGTAGTAATAAAAACTTTAAAAAAAACACAAGAACAGGGACAATTTCCACACTATTTGCTTATCGTTTACGTGACGTTAGCATTGAAACGGTTAGCGTTTTCCCTTCGTACGTGTACAGTCGACACTCGTAATGTCGACGTTGAACCTTGGTTCAAAACACTCTAGAGTATTTTCAAACTAGGTTCAAAACACTCTAGAGTGTTTATATCCTGGAGTCTTTTAATCGTACTTCACCGTAACGCGAAAAGTAAATGATTCTTTGCATTTGCATAGTGCCAGTGCAGTATGACCAGGGAAAACACGACTCGTATGTATATATAGAAAGAAATCACGATGCAGAAAATCACTTAGATTTGGTGATCGTTGGTTGTTACACGCCTATTCAACTTTTGAATGAAATCGACAGCCTATGTTTTTTCCTGAAGTGATCATTTTTCAGTTAATAATACAAGTCAACAAAACTAAAGCCTTAGTTTAGATAGACTTTAAATCGAATTAAGTTCTTATTCGTAATAAATCATGAATAAGATACCGGTTTGTCGATGAGATGTTAACTAGGTATTATATCCCCAGCGTCTGAATAAATCAGTATATCAACATCTAACAGTGATCAAACTAATTATACTTCACTCATAATAACAACCTCCTCATCAGGATGTTTAAAAGTTAATCCAACAGGAAATAACCTGATAAAAAATATGAAAAACTAGGAAAAAGAAATACCGTTTTTGAATCGTATGAATTTAGTATAGACAATGGAGCGTTTGATCGTCACGAGCAAAAGTTTTATTTCCTTCAGTGTTTTAAGTTGCCATAAGTTACAGAGGTGGTTAAAGGAACCTCTGTGGAGTAAGTGTTAATAAAGTGTTATTTCCCTGTGAAATGTGTGGTCTGCTCAATCTATCGTTTGTTTCTTTAACAATTCCGATGAGCTTCGCATTAGGTGGAACTGTTGTCTGAGTGTCAAACACTTTATATTCTGATCAGACGCCGTTTGCATCGGCGTCTTATCTGTATCCAAACTGTTTTCGATAATAAAAAGCATGCTTTAATTCTTTAATAGCGGGATGTGAGTAGTGTTGCAACTGTAATTACTACTCATGAACAGACTCAATAAAACCGAGTCTGCAATTTTCTCTATATGAATTGACTTTCGTGCTTTTGAAGGATCTCCCTTTTATAGAATTTAATACATTTTCATAAGGCATAAACGTCCAATTATATACGTAGAATCGGCAGCAAGCAGTATAACAAAAACATCACATCTGGTATCCCTTCTTCTGCCAATCACAACCGATTCAGACACCAAGTAAATTCAGACACAGTTTCATCAAATTTAAGGGTGAATCAAACTAAGTTAAAAAAAACAAGCATACTAGAAATTTCGCAGACGCCAATTTTGGCGGCAACATAAAAGTTGATTTACGTTAACACGGCGCCTTATCAGTGTCTATACCGTTGGCACTTATCAAAACCAATAACGCTTTTTCAACGCAAATGATATAATTCCTTGTCAGAAGCATTTTTCTACCCCTTCAATACCGAAAACAATTCTGCGCATGCGCAATATGTCTTCTGTTTCATTTTCAAACTTCACAGATCAACATAGTGTTTGGCAAACATATTGTCAAACATCTTGGATCCGGATGAGACGCCGAGTTACTCGGCGTCTCATCCAGATCTAAGTTCTTTGCATGTGTCACTATGGATTGGGGGGGGGAGCAGTGAAGGGGTTAATGCGCCTTTGTTAGGCTCGTGGACGCACAATGTGCCATATATATGCATTATGTTTGTAATAAGCCCACATTGTGTATTAACACTGAAATAGACAATACACTATGAAGATTGGCCAGTGTTTTTTTCACTTAAATGTTGGTGTACATGCAGTCTGTGTATTGAATAGATTCAAACCGGATAAGACACCAAGTTACGTCCCTATTATAACAACAGTTTGAGCAATTTAAGAGCCAATCGGTAATGGTGTATACCTCTAAATGAGGTACTGAGTTAAATTAAACGAAGGTCAACCAGGGCTCTCTCACAATAATATCATTGTAGTAACCTTGTTGGCACAGTGTTTTAATAAAGCATGTTTGTAGTTTATTTACAGTATAAATTTCCAGATGATCCACAACTTACTGTCGAATATATTTAATAACAGATCAAGGCTACAGGTTGAATGATATGATCCGGAGTTAAACCGTTTGCATGGATTGTACGCCCTTTTTCATGATATAGTTGCTTGTTTTTTCCCAAATTGTGTTGTAAATCACTGGTACTTGTTTTCATACACATTCTCGGTCGTGTTTTGCTGGTTTTCGTACATTCTGTCCACATTTGTATATGTGTTAACCGCTGTTTCATCTCGTTGTTCTAGTGCAGCATATTGGTGTTCAGTGCTGTCCACACGGCGAGTTGTTTCATAATGATTTAGATTGACGTCATCTCTATTTGATGTGCTAATACCCGTTTGCTGAATGCTATTAACGTAGTTTGTATTTGCCGTGCCCGTACCACCAGCATGTTGAATGCTATTAACGTAGTTTGTATTTGCCGTGCCCGTTCCAGCCTGTTGTATGCTATTAATGTAGTCTGGCGGTTCCGTACTTTCCTTAGTGTGAGGTTTCCTGAAAGTGTTACGATAATATCTTAACCCTTTGCCTCCAAAAGCTATTTTTGACATATTCACAAGAAAAGAATCTGATGAAAACTATGAAAATATAGGCAAAAGTATGGAAATCAGTGTAGGCTATAGATCACTGGCTCGTGACGAGATAATGCTTCATTTCCTACAATGTAGTCAATAGCTATCAGTTACAGAGGCGGTAAAAGGCATTTGCGTGTAGGAAACGGTTAACCCATTACCTGCTGCTTAATATTCAACAACGTCTGAATTGCTGCAATTTTGAGTAAATTATTGTTCGAGTGTCAAAACCTTTTTTTACCCCCTACACAAACGTTTGGGGGTGTATATAGGAATCACCATGTGGTCGGTCGGTCGGGTGTCAGTTGCATATTTCCTTGTCAAGAGCATGACTTGAAAACTACTGGATGGAATTCCATATGACTGCATACAATGGTAGAGCTCAATGAGAGAAGGTGCAGTGTACAAGAACCATATCTCTTATTCGCTTGATTACGGAGTTACTGCCCTTTGTTACCTTTTCTTGTTCGGATCATAACTTGAAAACTACTAGGTGGAATTTCAAATACCTGCATAAAATGGTAGAACTTAATGAGAGGAGGTGCAGTATACAAGAACCATAACTCTAATTCGCTTAAATACTGGGTTATTGTCCT
Organism: Macoma nasuta; assembly: GCA_032359355.1. Classification (NCBI taxonomy): domain Eukaryota; kingdom Metazoa; phylum Mollusca; class Bivalvia; order Cardiida; family Tellinidae; genus Macoma; species Macoma nasuta. The sequence goes on along the minus strand of JAULCE010200968.1, from coordinate 4,350 downwards.
TCGTTACTTTTTCTTGTCTGGAGCATAGCTTGAAAACTACTTAATGAAATTTCATAAAACTGCATACTATTGTAGAGCTCAATAAGAGAAAGCACAGAGTACAAGAAACATTACTCCATTTGCTTAATTACGGAGTTATATTCCTTTGTTACGTTTTCTTGTCCGGAGCATAACTTGAAAACTACTGGGTCGAGTTTCATGTAAATACATACATGGTAAAACTTAATGATAGAACATGCAGTGTACAAGAACCATAAGTCTAATTCTCTTAATTATGGAGTTTTTACCCTTTGTTTCTTTTTCATGTCCGAAGCATAACTTGAAAACTACCGGATTGAATTTCATATAACTGCATACAATGATAATATAAAGTGCAGTGTATATGAACCATAACTCTATTTTACCGTATTACATAGTTATTGCCCGTTACTTGAAACGTAAAAAAAACATGATAATGATAAAGTTGGATAACAGAAAGTGCAGTGTACAAGAACCATAGCTCTAATTTGCCTAGCAGCGAAGTTACGCTCCGGACAAGAAGAAGTAACACAGATCAATAACTCATTAACTTGAAGACTACTGAATGAATTTCATACAAATCGTAAAGTTCAATGACAGAAATTGCAGTGTACCGGAATCATAACTCAAATGCGGTTACGTAGTTATCGCCATTTCTTTATTTGTTCTTTTTATTGTTTAACCTTGCCCTTATCTATCAAAGGCCGCTGTTTGGGAGGCATTACTAACCCTTAGTGATACTTCTATTTGAACCAGTTCAGACACCGTATTACCGGAGTCAAATCTGCATTCAAGTTGTTTGCAATTATCATAAACGTAGTAAACAGAGAGATAAGTGTTAAGTAGTTATAGCATTGGCCGACCAACATTTGGGGGGAATGATTGATGATGACAAAAACCTTGTTCTTGATTAAAACACATGAAGCCACGTGTAAAGAGATTTCGATTAGCAGAGTAATGTAGACTAGATACGAGGCATTGCATTAACAAGTATTTAACATTTATTATGCACTCTATAACTGGCAGCTGTTGAAATTACCGTCTGCAGACGCCGAGTATCTGAAGCCTTAGTAAAAAGTAAGTAAGAATAGATACATGCACAAATTCTGACTGAGGAAGTGGAAGTGAAAAGGGAAATTACAAATCGACTGACCACGAAGTCAGTAGGTTTTTCTTTATATGTGTACTGTACAGTCAAACCTGTCTAGTGTGGACATCAAATCATATATCATATTGACTATTAATTAAAGATGGTCACTTAATGCAATACGTAAATAATGCAGAGTGTTCTTTCAAGAGCTCTCTGCATTACTTTTGTCTGCATTAATTGACCAACTCTCTTAAATACTACACGTCTTGTTTTCAGTAAAAACCATATATTTACTTTCGAAGAGTGCGCAAATAAAACGCATGGAGTCGACGTGTTCTACTGGGCTTTCTTTAGAATGTAGAAGTGAACAGTTTTACAGTATACAGCCCTCTCATTGGTTAAAAAGTTTGGTTATACTTAGTATAAGAAAAATCTCCATTCAAGAAATATAAGTAGAACATTGACGTTTTGTATCACGTGCCGCAAGTATGATTCGATATAGGAAGTTATTGCTCAAAATATTTTAAGTACCACGATTTGGTATTTACTATTCATTGTGACAGCAGTCATACGCCTAACATAAAAGGGAAATTCTCACATGCCGATAAATGGACTGAGTCTTACCCCTGGACTACCACACCACCCAACATCAATTAAATTTGTCCAGAAAATTGAATTCAAATAGATATATATCAGTTTGATAACGAATCAAATTATGATTATTTTAAATGTTGGTGTACCTCATTAAATCTAAATTAAGATTAAATACCCAGTCACGGCTCATCTTACTTCCGTTATATCCATTTCTCATTGAAAGCCTCAAATACAAGAGTATGACTACGTCTAATGTATACTTAAAAGAAACGCGCGGTCTAGATGAAACAGAACAAGATGTAGTTCAGATCACTAGATGTTTATATAAAATTGAAATCTGCGCTCTGATATTTGAAGTTTATGCAATGATTCATGATGGCTTAGTGACGATACTTTAACCCTTTCACCGCCGTAGACGTCTCAACTCGACAATGCAAATATGTGACGTCAAACAGACGGCGTCTTATCAGGAACTTCACTTTGTTGCAACACACTTAAGTCCGAATGTTAGGGGTTCGTAAAAAGCCCAGGTTTATTGAATGATTTCTGTGTTTTATTTCATAAAAATATCTAACCCAAAAACCCGGTACAATTTTTTTTTTGTAAAAGGGTTAATTGTATACTCGTTCGTGACAAATAGTGTAAAGTTCGATTTATCATACTTTCTAATCATTGCTAGAAATACTACAAGCTTATGACATACACTTATAAAAAAAAGTGTTCGGGATTAGTTTACCTTCTTCGCCAGATGAAACATCCAATAACAACTGCGATTGCAATTGTTATTATTGGGACGGTTATGTATAAAGCCACTACAATACAAAAAACAAAAACAATCTGATTCATACTTTTGAATTATAACACTTTAGACTAACTCACCCGTGATAATGTTATGGAATGACTTCATTAATGTTGTCAAAATATAAAGAAAAAAACCCATTTAATTTCTTGATCACAGAGTTTGCTTCAGATATGAGGCTAAATAGCTTGTAAGTGATACAGATGGTTACGGATTTGTTATCCAGGAGGCTTTTGATTTTCAAGACAAACGACAATACAATACGAATTATGTTCACCCAAGACTCATACTTGTTATGTACAGAAACCATCTTACTAGCTTAATACAATACAGTAGTTCTACCCGATACCATTATGTGTTTATGACACAGATTAACCCTTGCATGCAAAAAAGTGTAGTCCAAGATCATGAGCCTACTTTCAAAATGCCCTAGCAACAAGAAATAAATAAGAATTCTGAACAAATTTGCAAATTATTTTGTCAAAATATCTTAATTCCATTTCATTGTAGACGGCAATTCATAACTTTACTCCGAAAGAGTTAAGTCTGTATATGCTGGAGGTCTCACACCTGACACCTGATGATAATTGGAAACTATAGAAGCGGCATGAAATGTAAACCAACAACAAGCTCTTTTGGATTTAGCGATAATGAAGAGAAGTTTTTAGAGAAAATGTATGCTTTACTTAATAAACGCAAAAATGAATGCTTTCGAGCTAACGTGTATCTACATTCAAAACTTGTTATGTAGAATTAAGCGGAACTAGTTTTTATAAAAAGTCAAAATTGTAGTTTCTGTTATACTTATTCCACTATTTGAGTCATCTGATTGTGTCGCTTTATTGTCGCCACTTGCATGCGGTGTTGAAGTTCTTGTTTTGTTGACACTTGTTGTAGGTGTTGGAGACTGGGTATGATTGTCATTTGCAGTTGTTGTTGAAGAATGTGTAATTTTGCCATTTGTTGTAAGCGTTAAAGGCAGTGTACTGGTAGTGTGTGGAACAGTATAAGTTGTACGTGTAGGTTGCGATGGCAGTACTGTACCACGAGTCGAGCTCGATGAAGATGCTGGAGCAAAATAAGAGAATACTACTGTAGCTATACATAGTCTATAATAACAAATATAGAAAGTAAACACCTTGCTCGTCTGTAAGGCCAAATAAAGTCATACACGTTTAATAACTTGTAATACGTTAAGTAATGTAATAACATTCGATCAATTATGTAATGAAGTCCAATAGTGTTATACCACTTTTTCCAAATATGTAATAAATTCATCGAATGATAATGTTATACTATCGACCTATAATGTAATACCAACATGTTCAATAATGTAATAAATATTATGATGTGCAATACATATGGCACTGTTATTTCAACATAAAGAGTTTAAGGAAAAAGCATACCAGTATCTCACAAACTTGACCAAAATAGTTGTTTCTAAATAGACTAAAATAATAATACAAAATCATAAATTAGATACTGCTTATTAGTGATATTAGCAATCTATTGTTTGGTTTTTGTGGTTATTCACAGCCAGCTTAACCATAGTATAAGGTCTAACTCCTTTGCCCCCCATCAATTCACAATCTGCGTCTCAGGAAAAACACGGAAGCAGATAGAAAGTGCGATACGGGTGGTTAGGAAAAGTCTCGTAAGAGCCAAAGGAAAAAAGGGCGTAAAGGGGAAAACCCACCCCGTGAATTTGTGCTACGCACTTTCTGTTATTGCCGGCCGGGGTTTTCCAAAATAAGGAAAACCTAGCGAGAGCTTATGCGGGGAGGAAAAGCGAAGGCGAAGGCGAAGGCGAAGGCGCAGGAGAGTGAGAGCCAGAGGAAATGGGAAAAAT
>JAULCE010200857.1:0-11408 GCA_032359355.1 Macoma nasuta | reverse complement strand
TTATATTTCTTGTGAATGATTTCTGAATGAGTTAAGAACCAAAGGATTAAGCCAAACAAAGTGAGTTTGGCAGGATCCATCATATATAATTTGAAATAACAATTTATCACACATTAATAACTAGTGGTCAATGATTTTAAGGTTTCAGAAGACAACTCATCAGGTGGAAGGAAAAAAAATTGCACTGTTTGTGTAAAACCTGTCTACAGAGAACATTAACCCTTAGCCCGCCGCTAAAATTGTCGTCTGCTTCAATTTTAAAGGTTGTTGGATTTTCTTAAAAATTGGTGAAACTATTGTCTGAGTGTCAAACAATGTGGATTCTGATCAGGTGCCGATCCGGATCTAAGCTGTTTGAAACATAACCCAAGTTGTGAATTGCAGGCTAAGGGTTGAAAGAAGAAGCATGGTGATACCTGAGGATCAAGAAGCTTTCTGAATTATATCCGACATGTTTTAAGTTGCCACCTGTTTAAAAAATGAATATGCAGTCGAGTCTCCAATATTCGAACTCGGATTACTCGAACTCCCATTTCCGATTTGTCAAATTCACTAACTGAAACAAAGTTACATTTTTATTGCTTTCAGTAATAATAACAATAATAATAATTTAACAAGCCCGAATCACTGAAGTGCGAATTTGATTTGCACTTCCGGTGACTCGGGCTCGTTTAAACAGTCCCCACAACTTCAAGTAATCAAGACTTGACTGTCTTTTGCTTTGACAGGTCAATAAATAGAGGTTTTACTGTACAAACATTGGTACTGTAGTACAGATATTTTAAAGGTGTTTATAACAGGGAAAGAATTAACCCTTTACCCCATACCGATGGGTTGGTGCGAAACTATTGTAACTCCATCACAAATGTGAAGGAGTTACAATAGTTTTGCACCAAGCCATCGGTATGCTATATAAAGTCTTGTCCACAGTGAAAGCATCAGGTGAATATAGGGCAGATTATCTAGAAGAGAGGAAATTGCCAATTTTCAACGGTTTTGAAAATCATTGTGGAAGATGGAACATTTGCCTATGATATGAGAAAATGCTCCATTTTCCACATTGTTTTCATAGGCCATTTTCTACAGAGGTGTTAAAAGGAGTGTTTTTGGAGTAAAGGGTATAAGACAGAATGTATGTACAGGCCATTCATGTTTTGAATGGTTTTAAAAACATTGTGGATAATGGAACATTTGCCTATTATAATGAGCAAATGCTCCATTTTTCACAATGCTTTCAATGGTCTTCTTTAGAGCTGTTAAAAAGCCTATCTATGGAGTAAAGGGTATAAGACAAATTGTATGTACAGACCGATCATGTTTTGAATGGGTCACACGATTAACAGAAACGCTACCGAAATGCTGAAACACCCTTATATTTGTTAGATAACAGGTGAATCTAAACAACGAAAAAAGCAACAAATATACATGTATGTAATAAGTATTTCTAAACACTATATACCATTAAAAAAAGATTGACCTATCAAAATGTGGCTTTTGAAGCCACTATGATAAATTTTGTACAGCCGCAAGACTTCCGCATTGAATAGTTTTAAAAACATTGTGGAAAATGGAACATTGCTAATTATATTAGCAATTCTCCATTTTCCACAATGCTTTCAAAGGTCATCTATATACTAACATATACATACTCAACGCATGCCTATCTTGAGCCCTGCAGGATTCTTAATTCATGTAAGGCCCAAAAAATTTTTTGTTTCTGGTTGCCCTACCGACCAAAACAATTACTTATTCAAGTACAGTAAAACCTCTCTGAAGCGGCCACTCTTTAAACAGGTATGGATTGAATCAAAGGCAGGTGGTTGCTTAATGCAGGATGAAAGCAATGCAGAAAGCTCCTGTCAGAGCTTTTTGCATGACTTTCAGCCTGCATTAAACCACGACATGTCTTAAATTTCTACAATAAGTTGCCTTTCAAGTTTTGGGTGAATGCTATGGACAGGTTTGACTAATTTGACCTTTTTTGTGTCGTTTACTGAAATTAAAAATAAGCAACAAAGTAAAAACCGATTACTTTAAAAAAAATATTATTAAATTTGAAGTTGTCATCTAAGAACAATAAAACATCAATCGGTAACCAGAGAAAAAATATTTTCTTAGGCCTTACACAAATATTGAACCCCAAAATTTCACTTGTACAGTGGTAGTCCACGTTTCACACGGGAAGTGAACAATTCCGGTATGAATGCATTCACATAAAAGTGATTCAGTGATGGCAGCATATGTTTTTTAAAAAATTCACTGTCTGCAAAGATTCTTTCGACAGATATGCCTACACATGTCCACACTACAAAATCACACCACTTCCTTCCACTTAACTGAAGCTGCCCCTGTACCTGGTAAAAAAACTTGTGATTTCTTTTCAATGTTACCTTCCCATCACACGAAAGTTTACAAAAAAATTTGGGGTCAATGGCACATTGCTCCGGTGATTCCATTCTCCATTTGTGAGATGATGGGCACTTGATCTCTAGCAGACCTTGATGATCCTCACAATGGGTGCAGTACACAAATCCATCTGGACTGGCACCAAGGTGGGGGAATTCTGGCGACACAAGCAAACCACATTTTTTTACAGTTAATCCAGGATGAGATTTACGCATCGTCTTCTCATATTTTCTTCTGGCCGCACTTTCATGATCTCTTCCATATTTTGTGTATTCACTGTCAAAGGATCTATAGTTCATAAGGTCTTTAAGACTTGCACCAGGATTTGTAGTGCTTTTTAATTTACAAATGCGGCCAAAGTTGGAAGCCGTTATCCTTTCTTCTCTAGCTAAGGACCACAAGTCGGAATGATGCTGACTTCTGGTCAGACTCTCAATTGTTTGACATTCGAGTTCTGTTATTTTCAATGAGTTGAAATGTGTATTAAACAGATCCTGGAACTGTGCCTCTTCTAGGTCAACTGAATCAACCAAATTGAACTGAATGTCATGTAACTTTGGTATTATCACTCTTTCAGTTTCCAACTCAAAGTTCTTCAGCCACCCAGCATTAGACCCAATCCTTAAAAGTTTTTCTTTGAAATTGTCCACATTCACTTGTTTCACATCAAAAACCGGCACTGGTAATTGCTTCCTTACACTCTCCCTTCCATGAACGGCCTTCTGGAATTTCAGGTCCTGGGATCTTTTTGGTGTCAGTTTACGCTTTCTGGGGTTGTTCCATTTGCACTTCAAAGATGTGGGGGCAAGTTTACCATCCTTCTTCTTGTCTGTGATGTCCGCAACGGCATACAGGAGTGCAGCAACATGGTTGCAGCCTTCGCCTTCTCTATGAAAAGAATAAAAAAAATATTGTAGCAACCAGTCACCCTACAATGGTACAAAATTTGTGTTATTAACTCTTTCCTCCACAAGCTTATATTTACTCTTATCTGGAAGGAGATTATCTGATTAAAAGAATGAATATCTTGACAACAGCAAAATTACATTTTAAATTGCTTTGAAAATAATCTCGAAACTGGAGCATTGACTCACGAGCATATGCTCCATTTCCTCAATATATGGAAAAATGTCTGCTACAGAGGCGCTAAAAGTGCTTGTGTGGAGTAAAGTGGTTAATCAGTCTTCATCTGCTTACTTTGTAAAAGACCTTCTTTGATACTTTGCCAATACAGTAAAACCTCTGTAAAGGAACCACTCCATTTACCCTTTCACCGCCACAGGCGACTTAAGTAGCATTTCAAAGTGAGATTCCAGATCAGATGCCACCTTAGATGGTGGCGGCCGATCAGAGATTTCACTGTTTTAGAACAATTTTAAGTCCGAATACAAGGATTTCTAAAAAAAAAACAATGTTTAATTATGTCTGATATTGGTTTTGTAAAAAAATTAAATTCATAACTTGTCACAGACTAACGATGTAAATTGGCAGTGAAACAGTGAAATATGTCTTTTTAAGTTTGTAGCAGATGACTATGGAAAGATATTTGTAAAATGGAGCATTTTCGCATTAAGAGCAAATGCTCTTATTTTACACAAGTTTTTCATTTATTTTTCCTTTCTTCGACATATAAATGTCTACAAGTTATCATCATATTATTTTATTGTGAATATGTCTAATAATATATTATACTGCATCCTATCTAAACGGCTGTTGTGGTAGGTTTTCCGAGGAAAGGTTTTCCGATTAGTTTAAACAATATATATTGCAGAAAAAAGGTTTTCGAGCAGCTCTGCCTTGAAAAAGGCAAACAAACCGTGTATATCCAGACCAACCACTGCATCATGCAGTTTTCAGTGCCAGTCAAATTGGAATATTAAACTTGCAGTCAAGCTCCGAGTAGTGGCAATAAAATTGAATGAGACGTTCAATATTGAAATTTAGAGATTGAGCGAGATCTCAACTTGAGTCGTTTAATGAAAGCTAGGCCTGGAGTGTCCAATTTTGTTTTAGACCATAAACTCTGAAATGCATGTTTGAGTTGAGCTCTGTTTTGCAATTGTAATATTGTAAGAAGTTTGGATCTTGATTGATTCAGTTTATAAGTTCTGCTTTAAAATGTAGAATAAAGTTGAAATTGAACTTTCTAAGACTGCATTAAAAAAATAATAATACAGCAGAAAATAAATATATTAAGGGCACATGCAGTGTAGATGTAGATCAGGTCAGTCTTTCACTGAACGGCCTGAGCTAAGATTGTGCTCAAACTCAAATTTCAACTTCAGCTAATTTAAAATAACTTAATTGCTACTGCACTGACAGTATGACTGCCTGACACTAAATCTCTAATATTTAACATATGAATGTGGTCCACGCTGTATGTAACATGGTTCCATGTTAAACATTAATATTACAGCAATATTTTGATGTTTCTCAACCATTCCCCATAGTGTGACCATTTGTTACAAAGAGATCATACATTTTGGTTGTGATATAAGGATTGTAGCATGTGAAATATGCCTCTTACTATATAATTCATCCGCAACTACAATCCAAGAGAAATTGGTTTCTTTGGGTGCTGATCTACTTTTAAAAACATGTAAACAAAACAGTGAAGAACCAGATCTGTTGCCATATTTCAGTACGGCATCCGACCAGGATCTACATTGTCTGGAAAGGTGAAAATAACATTTATACTGTGCCAAGTCAGACGAGTCATGAATGATAAAATATGTAGACCCTTACACAACATCAGAGTTGGATCTTCATCTACCATTTCAATTACTATGTATACATACCCTGCCGTGCAACTGCATTCTGCTGAATTGATGCATCCAGTGATCTTTGACAACATAACCCACACATTGTAGTCAGGACACAGCTTCTTGTTTGTTGATGGCATGGAAGGAATGGCCTTGCATCTAACGAAGCAGTGACTATGGTTTTCCTCTGTGGCATTAACCTGAAATAAGGGCAAAATGTTACTAATAACTATGAACACATATTAGTGTTAGGACTCGGACCAATTTTTACTATCGTTTATTGGTTTAATTCAACCGATTGATAAACTATTACTAATCGATCATATTTAAACAGAGCTTAAGATATAGGGTACATTTCAAAAGAAAAGGCTTCTTATCAAACAAATCATATGCTATTTCTTTACCAAACCCGATGGAATGACCCACGCATTTGAATCGTCTTGTCAAGACAATTCTATTGAGTGGTCACTCTACAGGGTTTGGTGACGATTCTAATGAATGGTCACAGCATATCCAGTAACATTATCATGTTTATAAAGGTACTAGTCCAGGATATTGGCTTTTTAAATTAAATTTGCTTCAAAACCGAATAGTTAAGGATGCTATTGCATATACAATGTATACATGTATGAACAGTTAATAATCGGTTAAAGCATAATTACTATCAATAGCAGATCGTAAAGACCTTTTCGATCAATTATCGATTATAATCGATTAATCCGAACAACACTAACACACATTCATGAATACGTCTATCATACATTGATCTGGGTTTGGGAAGAACAAGTATAGTGCACTAAGTTTCCCGTTGACAAACAATTTAGATCCTATCAGATGATTCCGATCTATCCAGAAACTTCAGGCTGCTGGTAAGAATTTTGAGCGGCACGAATTACCCAGGGTTAAGGATAACAATTTTAAGAAAGAATCATATTCTTGTATTTGCATGCATGATGGATGTTCTGGGCTTATATACTCAATTACACCCAAGAATGTTTTGTTTACCATGATTCCAGTCGTGATTCGGTGCTAGTTTGTTCCGATTTTATCCAATTCGATCATTTGTAATCTCAAATAAACAAAATATCTTTCTTCAATATTACTCCATTAACTCTTTATTACATAGTTACGCCTTTATACACCAGGTTAACCGTGATAACATTGTTGGTTTGAGCAATTGCTCATTATGACCAAATACCCCATATCCACGTTTTCTAAGCCAATTAAAATAGGTGTTCTCCTGGACAGCCGCATAATATTCATTGTATGCATAATCTTATAATAAATATAAGTAAATATAAGGGTCGACAATCTGGAAATTTAACACCTTCATGTTTACCTGTACGCTGTGAATATGACGATCCTCATACATGACCTTTGACTTCAGTGGTCGTTTTGTGTTCAGCTTCAACACAAAATAGTTGTAGATTTCCTTTTCACTACAGTCCGGAATCAAACAAGCATCATTACTCCAACTGTTAATGCACGAAGGATGCTGCATCGTTTCCCCGATTGGAGTCTTCAATCGATCCCTTTCTCTTTTCACAGTCTCTTGGCAGTCAGACTCGCGTGCATCCAAAACATTTCCTAAACACAGTTTATACGCTCCCTTCACACGCTCTATCAACTCCGCCTTATTTCCGGTAACATACTGGCCTACACTACGCAGATAACTTTTCAGTTCGTCTACCTTACAGTGGTGTAATGGTGTCACTTTTGCACGCACTAACGATTTTGTTGTTTTCCGCCATCTTGAATAACAGGAGTCCCCGGAAGTAGAATTATTCATAATCAGGGGGCGCAATCCGTGGTTTACTAAGGGAGATAACCTAGTTATGGGAAACGGCTATTTACCGTTACCGTTTCAAACAGTATGAAAACATGACAATTTCAGACCATTTTGAGAATATGTTATAAATTTTAGTGTCAAATAGTTCGCAGGCAGATCAGACGCCGAGACCATTGTCGTCTTATAAGGTTCCAAACTGTCTTTATAAGTTTACAATAATCAGTGTCCAACACATAATATTGTAAAAATAGCGTTACCCTAACTGCATACATGTTAAATACTGTTTGAAACATACACTATTGCCAGCAGAGATCAGAGGTATGTGAATACCTTGGTAGATTAATTTATAGATAGTGTGGTGTAGTCTTCCTAGAGATGTTAGTATCATTATTATTATTGAAATCGTTATAAGGAACAATGGTTTTATGTCATAAATGTGGGAAATTGTGGTTCTGTTGAGTATTTGTAGAACTTGCTAAATTTCCAAAAACCGTTCTTGATCCCCATTGTATATACACCACCATAATGTAGATCAAAAACTGAAAGAAATTACAAGCCACGGATTCTTAAATAGAACACGGAATTGGAAGTTTGAGATATATTCTGAGTTAATGCTTCAATGGATGGAATGATCATTTGGATCTTTATTTTTTTATCCTTATTGTAAATCACACGAATCATACGCATAATATTATGCTCGAATGAATATCATACACGGTGCTACGATGTAGTGTTAACGCGCTAGGCTCTTAAATCAGGGGTCGTGAGTTCGATCCCCAGTAGGACCAAATCTTTCGGATGAGTTTTTATACGATAGCATTAGTCATAACTACGTTTTGACTTCACCATGCAATGTCTATCTTGAAAAAAAAAAAAACTAATCATGATAACTTTTCATTGGCAATTTTAGAATTTTGATGAAAAATAGTTTCTGATATAGGTATTGTTCATTAAAAACTAAACACTGGTAGACAAAATGGCTCTTAGAAATAAAATACCTTTGTCGTATGTGATTGAGACTCATCTGCTGTAAACATTTGCAAAATATTTACAATTAACCTGACGTAATTAAAACCAGTTTTCTGTTTGATGATTCAGATCTAGATCTTAACCCTTCGACTGTTGCGAAAATTGTCGTCTGATAAAATTGTCGTCTGCGTCAATTTTCAACATCGTGCGATTTGCTTCAAATTTGGTGATATCGTTGCCGGGGTGTCAAACAGCTTTAATCCGGATCAGACGCCGAGTTACTCGGCGTCTGATCCGGATCAAAGCTGTTTTGAAGTATATCTAAGGTCGCGATTAGCAGGCTAAGGGTTAATGAAATTAATATTTCATGTTTAGTTATAGATAGAAATCTGTCCCAAGAAATACTGGCTGGGTATATACAGTAAAACCTCTCTAAACCGGACACTTACTAAACCGAAAATTTGACTGAAATGTGGTTTTCAAGACAGATTATAGATTACTGTAGGCAGAAAGTAATGCAGAAAGCTCCTATAGATGCTTTTTGTATTATTTTCAGTCTGCATTAAGCAGACCTGCATTAACGGTACATCATTTTTTTTCTAAAAAAATGTTTCCGGTTTAGTGAAGTTTTACTGAAACTTTATCATTTCAAACAAAATAATATGTAGTATACACATAATGATAATATAATATTCATCATTTGATCACATTTGACGCCGTAAATATTGAAGCTAAATGGTTGTCATATACATTTTTTTTGTATCAAGCAAACCCTGATACATGTGTTATAGAGGTGCAAGAAGTAAAGACCTAGATCAGATACCGTCATTGCTTCATTCCTACAATGACTTCAATTCATTTCAAAAATGGCATTTTCCTTACATAGGCCTAGAATTTTATTATTTTTTATCAGAAACTTTTTCTTATGGAACAGTCTTAGACCAACCTGTGAAGGAAAGAGAATATGTGAAACACAACGACTTATCTATGTCCACATTATTTGCGCCCGCGTCTAATGCTTGGTTTTAGCAGATTAATTGATAGAACGATGGCCAACGTGTTTAAAGCCACTGTATTTCAACTCTTTCGGCGCCAAGTTTAAAATTGTCGATTGGGACTACATTAAGAGAAAATGTTTTAACGAAATATATCACAAAAACGATTAAATATGTGTTGTATAATCCAAAACTGTTAACCCGGGACTAAAATTTGTTGCAAAATAGTGAAGTCCCAGATCCGACAGGCGGCGTCGGATCTGGAACTGCACTATTTTTAACGGCGCATTTAGGCGACTACGGCGGTGAAAGGGTTAAGGCCACTGTATTTTAATACATGTGCAGTCAAACCACGTTATCTCTATCTCGGTTAAGTCAAATGTATGCTTTAATCGAAACTAAAATCTAAACCCGAAAAAGAAGGGATTTTGCTTTGCTGATACGTGTCAATGGTAGAGAGACTATTCTTATAAGTTCGAATTACACGAAGTTCGAATTTAAGTCGATCTTTGGGTAGTTCGAACTTATAAAATAGTCCCGTGTTCTTCGACACAACTAATGTCGAATGTTTTGGTTCGTGAAGTGTGAGATTATCCACATGTTCCGATGGCACGCTGCGAAATCTCATTTGCAGGTAATCTCGATCTTAAAAACAGTTCGATCTCTAGCATTATTCCTTTTCCACACTAGCTATCTTAAGACTTATCCACCAGGAAATAATTTAATGAAACTATGAAAGTCTAGGAAAAAGAAAAATGCCATGTTTTTAATTGTATTGAAATCGTTGTAGAACATGTAGCATTTGCTCGTCACGAGCAAATGCTACATTTCCTAAAGCGATTTGAATAGTCACCAGTTACAGAGGCGCTTAAAGGCGTTTCTTTGGAGGAAAGTGTTAAGGGCCCGATTAGGAGATTTGAGAAGTGCAGAGGAGGGGGGAATGTGGACAAAGGTATACCGAATGATTGTTCTGACAGGTCCGTCAACACTAGAGAAAAATTACAGTGGTTTAAGTTTCAACATTGTATTTGCTTTACTAAAGTGTCTGTTTTAAAACTTTTCTCCCCGCCACAAAAAAAATTGTCGTCTGATCAAACTCTCGTCTGCTTTATTTGTAAAGTTCATACGATTTTCTTCAAATTTGGTACAAACATTTGTCCTTGTGTCAAACAGCCTTTGATCTAGATCATACGCCGAGTTTATCGGCGTCTGATCTAGGTCCAGGTTGGTCTCAAAGGTTGTTCTCGCGCTTCGCTCGGGCACATGTTTCAACTATAGACTCGTATCGGTCTTTGGAAGATGTACCAGACGCCGAGTGTTGTGAAGCTCGAGGTTTTGGTTCAAACCCGATTGCAAATGAGATCCATCCATTTGAAAAGAAATATTTTTTTTTATTTGAAAAAAACCTAAAAGTAAAATATAATTCGTAGTTGACAATTTTAAGGTTTGACCACTAAATTGATAGCCCGATCATGCTGTCATCAACTCACAGTTAGGATCAAGATCAGACGTCGAGTTGCTTGTGGTCCTTTTTTCATTCAGCCATTAATTTTGCCAAAAATCAAGTGAATCTGTGAAGTTTCAAAAATGAAGCAGACGAAATCTTGCGCAAGCGCATTAAAACGACAATTTCTCCAGCATGGTAGAGGGGATAAGTACCGGCTTGTTACACTACCGTTTGCATGATCGAGTTTAGCAAACAAATGGCAATTCAGCAATCGTAATATCGTCGCTTTTAAGTATCTAAATAAACACTCCTTGATGGTCGAGTTATCTGTGTATTTCAAATAAAACAGTGTTTACTTTAAAGTGGTTCGAGCTGGTATGTGAAATGCACACACAAAGTCTTCAAATGATATTAAACAAGTTGTTGAAATTCACACATGCATTGTGCTCGTCATAATGTATACCTATATATATACGATCATCATTGTATCCACTCACACAGCGTTACAGTTTCATCCAAAACAATTTTTAAAAAAAAAGTTGTTCCGCATTAACATGAAATATTCAAGCGAAACATTTTACGGGAGTTTCGTGATTCTGCCCTTTCTTCCAAAGAACCGTCATTTAGCACCCCTGTAACTAACGGCTATTAGAGACATTGTAGGCAATGGAGCATTTGCTCGTGACGAGCAAATGCTTCATTACCTACAATGAGTTCAATACAATTAAAACATGGCATTTTTCTTTTGCCTAGATCTTCATATTTTGCATTACATTATTTTCTTGTGGATTACGCTAAAATATCAAGGCTGGTGAAGGAATGGGTTTGACACCTTTGGGACCAGATTCGGCCCCGCAAGATGTAGGGCTTGACCTGGGGCCGTATTCATAAAGCTCCTAAGGAAAACCTCACTCTTAAGTGAAACATTCAACGTAGTTTTTCATAAGCATGCAAAGTTTCATTGAAGTATTGTGGATAACAATAGAGAAATCTGCATTTGAAATTTTCACTTAAGTTTGAGATTTTCCTTAGGAGCTTTA
>JAULCE010200746.1:0-11409 GCA_032359355.1 Macoma nasuta | reverse complement strand
TTTACGGACGCACGCACGGACGACGGACACCACGTCACGACATAAGCTCTCTGGCCTTTGGCCAGTAGAGCTAAAAACAAAGTTACTCTGTAACAATGATTAGGAATTATAAGTTATAAGACAGTATACAGCAAGAAATATGGAATATTGTGAAGTAACTCTGCGGTCATTTTTTCAAGTCAAAACAAAGGACTGCTGTGTGTTGATCAAAGAGTGATATATCTTTCAAAACATTACTTTCCAAACAAGAATCCGTCTTTGAGAGTACGAGTTGATCGGATTCAAAACGTGATAAAACTGTTATTATAGAGGAACAAGGGCCCTATTGCCTTGTGAATATCAATCCCTTCACTTCATATACACATATTTACGTGTTTTACAAAGGGTAAAGACAACAATCAGATGGCCCTACAGAAGCTGTATGAGAAGGGTCCTCACCATTTGCCTATTGGATCTGATGGACCCAAATATTACCTGTCAGATACAGAAAATAATGACCTTGTCTGCATGCTTAAAAACTCTATGATACAGTGATGTCTCATCAATCCAGAAATTGACCAGAATCAATTAATCCTGATACCTCGCTATCAGGAAATGATTTTCTGGTTGCATATTTCATGTGCAAACAGTGTACCTCCAGATCAGAAGGCTCCTGTAGGAGCCCTCTGATCTGATGCTGCACTGTCTGCAATAGTATATATAACTAGAAATTAACGTTAAATAGTAAAAGTTTCAAAATTGATGTATATATTTTCAAAAATCATCATTTTAAGGGTAAATTGTTTATTTGTTAATCCAGAAATCTCGTTTATCCGGAATATGTCCAGCAAACCAATATGTCCAGATTAACCAGACATCACTGTAGTTGAATAATATTCCATAGGATGAGAGTCGTAGCAGAAATATTTATGGAGTTAAGGGTTAAAAAGGCTGGACATGAAGGCTGGTCCTGGTCTTCTCTATAGTCAAGTTAGTAAGAGCCTTATTTTCTTCATCGAACAAGGTTCAAATTCACCAACAAAATCTCAGACTCGAAACCCAAGAATAATCTCTAACCCTTTTGTTTGGTGTCCAGCTTCTACCATAATGATAGGAGCTGGATGCCAAACAAAAGGGTTAGAGGTTATTCTTGGGATTTGGGGCTGAGAATGTGTTTGTGAATACAAGGCCAGGTAGTTCCAGCGTCTCTTCCTAATCAACAAATTCTGCTTGCTGGCCATTCATAAGAATTGCCTCATTAAGGGTTTTTTAATAAGTGCTCACTCAAGAGAGATTGCGGTAAAAGTCAAGTACATGGTTTTCATTAAAATTTCAACCCCTATTTCTTCTAAGAATTGTTAGTTAAACACTACAGTAGATATATCTTATACTTTTTTTCAAGATAAAAAGTAAAACATCTTATTAATACTGTCAAACCTGTGTTAAGCGAACATTCAAAAGATGAATTTGCATACATGTAGGCATGTGACACTTAATACTGAAAGAAAGGAATGCAGAAATCCCCACTAGGACCTTTCTGCATTACTTTCAGAAGACCCTCCATGAGCTTAAACTAGTCCAGCTGTTTCCTAGGAAATTAACAAGATTGATTTTATCTGCATCTAATGTCTTTTATTTTATTCAAATGAACAACCAAGTAACAAAATATTTTGACCTCAAACAGCATCATTCAAAATTTGTAGAGCCTATAAGAGGTCATCAGCTTGCACGAGTGTCGATTAACCAAAATTTGACTATACATTCCTTGTACGGTAACAAAAAACAAGAATAATTTTGTAGCAATTGCAGATCACACTGAAAGAACTGAGTATGTTAAGAGTTAGTGACAGGCACGGCTTTCACAAAGAGACTCAAGTCGAGATCGTGCTCAAACTCAAAAAAATTTAATGTCAAATATTGACCTCAATTGTCAAGGTAGTAAGAGCCTTTGTCTGCCTGTAAAACAAGGAATGTTTCACAGGCAGACAACATTTTAGTGCAACGGCAATAAAAATTAAAGAAAATATCCAATGTTGAAAGTTTGAGTTTGAGCAAGATCTCGACTCGAGTGGCTTTGTGAAAGCCAGGCCTGATAATACAATGTTTAAATACCTATCACATAGGACCTGCAGACTTCATGACTAACTATGGAATGGTTGACTGATAACTTACATAACAATATGTATAGTCAGAACAACTTAACCTGATCTTAACTATTCATACATGAATATCTTATACAGTGTATTATTTGCAGTGGTTTCCTTTGTCATTTCAATTTACATTAATAAAGCCATACAAATTGTGTTTTGCACAATTGTTCTGTCTGCTTCACAGTTCAATCTACATCATCATTCCCTGCTGATATTTCAACAAGAGGCTACAGTTTTAAGATCCCGACGAGAGGACTTTTAAAGGGTCTCATGGGGATCCAAACAGTTTGCAGATGTCAACACATAAAATCACCATTAGCATGTCATTATTGTCAGAAACATATTAGATGGTTTCCATGTATATACCCATGATTCTTTCATGTAACTTGACAAAAGCCAAATCTGAACTTGATCATCCAGCCTAATTGTACTGTGAATTCATGCTAATGAAGTCTGAAGGATCGGGTTAAATTGTCAAGGTAATATGTATATATAGATATATACTTCACTTAAGCAATAAATGCTAAAACAAATATTAGCAAAATATGTAGTTCATCTTTGATGTTGAATCTTCCTTTGTTTTAATATCAACTTGTGTTTCAATATCACACAACAACACACCTCTATCCAACATTGTCTTGTATCAGTCTTGTATCACTACTGCCCACGGATGACACCAACAACTATCTATATTGGCACCTGTTTTCGTCTGGCAAGTTTGGATCTGAAAAATGGAAAGTGCAATTAAAACCTTTACTCTATATGCTAATTTAGACTTATCCACAAGGACAGTATATGGTGAAATGGTTCAATATCTAGGCAAACAGAAAATGCCTTGTTTTAATTGTTTTGAAAACATTGTTGAAATGAGCAAATGAGCACCACTGTAAGATTTCCAACCATAAGACAGTTCAAACAGTGTAGACCAAGATCAGATGCCATGTATCTGATGTGGCAT
Source organism: Macoma nasuta (assembly GCA_032359355.1). Classification (NCBI taxonomy): domain Eukaryota; kingdom Metazoa; phylum Mollusca; class Bivalvia; order Cardiida; family Tellinidae; genus Macoma; species Macoma nasuta. Next base: position 8,322 of record JAULCE010200746.1, on the reverse strand, counting down.
CTGATCTGGGTCTACACTGTTTGAAACTGGCCAAAATAATTACCATTTTGTTCTACACCTTTTGGACTAGTTTGCATTGTAGCTAGATGCATTATTTTCAACATGGCAACTAAAGAGAGAGAGAGATCTAATCGTGTAGACCCTGATCAGACTGCTCCTGATGAACCAGTCTGATCAGGGTCTACACAGTTTGCTCTTACCCTGCTGACCGAAAAGTTTAGACACTTACAGTAGGTTGTGTATATGTACTACCCCTTTTCTTCACATGCTATTTAGAGACTTATCCGCAAGGAATCTGATGAAAAGGAATATCTAGGCAAAAGAAAAGTGCCATTTCTTAATTGTATTGATAATCAAATGGGAAATAAATCATTTGCTGGTGTGGGGAAGAATCTGTTAATGACATAAATGAAAGTGAACTGGAAGTCACTATGCCGCAAGGTATTATGGTCTACTGGAGAGTCGAGTATGAGCACTGACCTTGAGAAGGGATTGCTGGTCCTCGCTGTACACTCTCTGTGCAGTGGCCAGGTTAATCACCCCTTTCTCCACAGTGTCCTTGTCCGTGTTATAAATGAACACAAATGGCTGACAAACAACCTGAACAAAGAGAATGTAAAGATCATTTGAATCTATTTAAAGAAGCATTTCCCTCCAGTTTCTTTGTCAGTTTGGGGACTTCAATGTCCCTTCTTATTGGAAGAGAGGGCCGTTTGCTACCAATTTTATATTGTAATGTACAGCAAAGCTCATATTCAACTTTATTGAATCTGCACTAAAATTTGACTGCCAGTAAAATGAAGTCTGTTAAAATTTCAGTGCAGTGGCAATAAAAGGTTGATATCTGAAGTTGAAATTAATTGAGACTGAGCTAGATCTCAGTTGAAGAAGTGAAGTTAAAGCAGGACCAGGGCTCAAATATTGCCTTTGAAAAGGCACATTTTGACGCAGAGTTACACTTGGCTTTCGATTAACAACTTCGTTTTAACTGTATATATCGCGCTAAAACTCAAAATTTCAACTTTGGATTTTTCATTCAATTTTATTGCCATTTTAATTAAGGTTTTTATTTCCAATAAAACATGGCATGTTTCACTGGCAGTCAAAACTTTAGTGCAGTGGTAATAAAATTGAATGAGAAATCCAAAGTTGAAATTTTGAGTTTGAGCACCTCGACTCGAGATGCTTAATGAAAGCCAGGCCTGAACTTGAGTCTTGAGACTCAAACTGAAGCTTGGCAACTGTTCTGAATAAGGCCCCTGTACAATTCTGACTTACCACCCACTTCTACAACCAGCCATTGGACTTCTAGTCGAGGAAGTTGAGCCAGCCTTTCCTGGCCACCACGGGACTCACGCGCACCTCCAGTATATCTGGGGCAAACATGTACTGGTCCAGATCCGGCCTGATACTCTTGATGGGCAGTGTAAGCTGTCTGTCTCCCGGGGTCTCAGACAACACACCGGATGAGGACTGGGACAGGTTTTCAGATGACTTTGACATCTTCACGTTGTCAATGATGCCAGACCTGAAAATAGTTTCATTACATAAGGCAATTGAAGTCTTTGGCCACCCTAAGGATTGAAATATAGAGGATTCTGAATGAGCGTTCATTCATTATGGAATTCAATAAGACTATTCTAACAAGTGGGCACACCATGTCTTGAAAGGCCTTCAAATAAGGTATCATCGCAACTATTAATGACAGGTGGTCCAATAATACAGAATGAAAGTAATGCAGCAAGCTCTTTTGAGAGCTTTCTGCATACTTTCATTGTGCATTAAATGACCACCTGTCTTTAAGATCACAACTGCTCCATTTTCCACAATGTATTCAAAGCCAGTGAAAATTGATGTTTTCCTTTCTCCTGTATAATCTTACTCTTTATCATGTACTTTTATTGTGAAAGAGTCTTAAAATAGCCTATGGAGTAATTGGTCTACCAATATCACCTGAACATCTTGGACGACGATGACACCAAGCTAGACAACATGCACTCTTCACTGGTCCCCGTCACACCGCTATCAGATGATGACATGGAGCTCATCACTGAATCTGTCATTGGGGTCTGGAAGCACAGACAAGAAAGCCAGGATGATGTCATGATGCAGCATTGGCTACAGCAGTAGGCAAACTATTATTTCCAAACTCAAGTGTTAGTCACCAAACAATGATAATCTTAACAGTTTGGAGGCAAATCAGTCGCAATCTCAAAGTCCAATCTCCTTGAGAGAAACAATAATGCAATCCTTCAATCGACATAAAATTTAGTTAGTTTTTCATATCATTTTCATTTAATCTGCCTCTTAATTTTTTCTTGATATCTACATGTATTTACACGTTTTGAAACAGTGTAGAAAAACCCTACATTGTGACCCAAAGAGATTATTCTAATGAATGGTCACAACATACAGTTTGGTTGAGATTTCAGCCTCATATGTAGCCCTGCCTTACCTTTGCCATGGGTGTCCCTGCCAGCAGCCGCCCTTGCGAAAATCGGCCTCAGACACTTGGCAGCTAGCTTCTTCTCCGGATCCCCATCTTTCTGGAAGGTTAAGTAGCTGTAGTCACCGTGTCGGAGCTCGAACTTGCTCTTCTCCGTCGTGTCGTCCTCCTTCTCATCAAGGTCCTCAAGGTGGCAGCCGATCTTGTCCTGCTTCTGCTTGAGCTCGTCGACGTGCCGTGCTTGCAGGTCCTTCTGGGCCTTCTTGTTCATGTTTGTCACCTCTTTGTCCATCTTGCTCAGCTCATGTGTCTTGTTCTGCTCGGCCAGCTTCTCCCGGAGCAGCAGCACGTGCCGCGACTTCTCCACCTGTAACAAGTAACCCATTACCTCATGTGCTATATTAAGATCATTACATCATTTGCTATATTTAGATCATAGCATCATATACCATATTTATCTTGTAGCAGCAGAACATGGCACAACTTCTCCGTCTGTAACAGTCAACCCATTACCTCATTTGCTATATTTAGATCATTACATCATATGTAATAATTAGATCATTTTCCCCACAGCAGCAGCAGATGGATCAACTTCTTTTCTTGTAACAGTCATGACAGATCAGTGAGCCAATAACCCAAACAACTTCTATGCTCTCTTTTTCTTATATATCCTCATTCTAAACTCAAATGTTCAGCCAGAAGGTTGTTTCAAGAGTAACACAAATCTTGACAAACGTCGGACCCAACACTGAATGGTATCAGGCCTGCATCAATGCATAAGGTGGCCATGTGCCCTGTGAACTGGTTTTTGACCCGCTGTGTCTTTCATCCCAATACCAACGACCTGAGTGATGCTGTGACATTTTAAATGTAATGACATTCTACAGAATTGCCTAATAAACAACTATATCTGGTTGTTTTATAGTTGTTTATCATGAAACTATATGTTTTTATAAACAGTAACTTATATATAATTGTATATATTTGAGAAATTTCAACTTGACAAGTATACGTGAAGTAGGTCAACTGAATATGACTATTCAATGTTATACATGTAGTTATTTTTTGTTAAAATTTTAAAATACTTTTTATTATTCATTTGAAAAACCAAAAGGGCTAAGTATAATATGCAGATTGTGATATGGTTGCCATTTTTACCATTTCGAACCTGGTCAGTTTCTCCAGCTCCCACTGGTGGTCAATCAGCAGGGAGTCTCCACGGGGCCTCCAGCCGTTCAGGTTCTCCTCGCCTCGCATGTACGTGGACGACGTGTCCAGGACCCGGCACTGACGACACTGCACCCCTACAGTGACAAAATCATACAAACTGTACAGTCACACCTACATTTAGCGGTCACTCAAATAATGAGACACAGGTGGTCTTTAAGACAGGTGGTTGCTTAATGTAGAAAGGAAGCTTACAAGAGCTTTCAGCATTACTTTCATTCTGCATTAAGCGTCCACCTGCAATATATAGTTGCTATGCTACTTTACGTGACGGTCAGTCAAGACAGGTTTGACTGTAGTTAAATTTTATGGATGGCAGGCAGTTCAAGCTGAATATCAAGATTGAATATTAATAAGAGGATTATGATGGTTCTATATCGCTCACCTTACAAAAGAACCATTGCAAATACTCTTTGTGATATAGATGTATAAGGAAAACTCGCCCTACCCCTGGGGACCATGTTTTTGACATATTATCATTCTTTGAACAAATTTTATAGAGGTCCACCCAAATAATCATTTCTGTGAAATTATTTTGAATTTGGACCATTAGTTTTGGAGAAGATTTTCAAAATTTTCTATATAGCCATAAAAGAAATCTAGCAGTCATGTTTCTTGCGTTGAGTATAGATGTGTTGGGTTTTACGGCAACATAACACTGTATAGGTCATAAGCCACCATTCAGGAAAAAAGTTCCTGGATTCACATCTCATTTACATTGAGATAAAAATATGGGGTATGGATCCAGAAATTTTATACCTGCTGGAGAATCAGAGATACAAAAACTCCAGATTCATGTTAAAGCCCTTTTAGTTGCCTGTTATGATCATACAAGGGCCAAGCAGTGGTCCATATTCTTGTGCCACACAGACATGTCTTAGATCCACATGGGGCTCATATTTTTTGACATATCATCATTTTTGAACAACTTTGATAAAAGTCCACCAAAATATAATTTCTGTGAAATTAAATCAACATTGAATCAGTAGTTTTGGAGAAGAAAATTTTAAAATAAATCATATAGCTATATAGTGCCGGTGTATTCATCTACAACACTTTAAATGCTGAATACTTATATAAGATTAACCCCACTATTATTATGAGGATCATTAAATTGGCTAAAAAACATTTTTATGTAAAACATATATTTTCTTGAAATAACCATAGACTTTGACTAGACATTATATACATGCAAACAGTGCAGACCCTGATCAAAGGGCTCCTTTATGGTCTCTCTGATCTTTGTCTACACTGTTTGCAAAGGATAAATATGCTCATTTCCCAAACTGAAAAGGTTAATTTTGAGCAAAGAAAACTTATGTGAACAGAAAACCAAATGAGTAATGCTGTGCAATTTTCCAGCCTTCCAACATTGTAAATAGTGTAGATTCAGACCAGCTTCCTAATCTCCCATGTGGCTTCTGATCAGGGTCTACACTGAATGCCATGATTATCATCATCAGTATTTAGGCCTCTACCACTTTACCTCGTTCCTCCACAGAAACGCCTTTTAGCACATCTGTAGCAGATGGCTTTTGAAAACAGTGTAGAAATGAAGCATATTCTTGTAACGATTTCCTACAATTATTTCAATACAATAAAAAATGGCATTTTTCTTTTGCCTTAATTTTCATATTTTGAATGGGTTAACCTACTGCATTCTGTGTGCAAACAATTGGCATATGAGAGTCATGTTGTACCTCGGCCTAAAATCAGAATCGAAAACTGATTAAATTTTCAGACAGAACAATATGGCAGAAAATCTATTCTGAAATTAACTGCAGAAGCCAAAAGTTGCAGACGACATTAGACACTAATTTGCCATGTTGCTAAAGGTGAAGTGATTTAGATTATTTATATCATTCAATAGCAGCATATGGTTGAGGCTCATAAACTCAGGTTGAAGAGTGGTCAACCTTGCCTCAATATCCCAATAACATTCATGATGCCAATCATGGCCTACTCGACTATTCCGAGAATAGTCATACCACCTTAAAGTAGCTATCCTGATTTAAAAGCGTAAACATCTGCTGCAGAAATTCTACCATGAAATATTTGTGACACGCAATAAGAATGGAATAAAATTATATACACGTATTATTAACTCTTTTCAAAAGCTATTTCAAGACTTATCCAAAAGGAAATAATCTGATGAAATAATGAATCGTCTAGGCAAAAGGCAAATGACAATTTTAACTGTGCTTTGAAAGCATAGTAGAAAATGAAGCATTTGCTTATTACAAAGAAAGTATCTAGAGATTTTCAAGTTAACACCTTGAAGTTCAAGATAGTGTCTTGAATTTTCAACATTATATCTTCAAAACTCAAAATATCAACTTGAGTTTTCAAGATATTTTCTTCGAAATTCCAGATAGTAGCTTGAAAATTCAAGAAAGTATCTTGAATTTTCAAGATTGTATCTTGAATTTTCAATTAAATGTTCAATATGGTATCATATCTAATATTCAAGATACTATCTTGAATTTTCAAGATATAAACTTGAAAATGCAAGATACTATAATGGAAAATTCAAAATAAAATAAAAGTGAAGTTGGCACTATTTGTCTTCCATAGATAACAACAGTTGAGCAGGAGTAAACATTAACTTTTCTTCCTACCCATATTAACACTTTTTGCAGACAGTGTAGACCCAGAAAAGACAGTTCCTACCTGTCTGCCTAATAAAATATTTTACAATATTTAAAATGCTTGGTTAACTCTTAGCATGCTAGCAGCGGATTTATCTGCCCAGGGACAGTTTGGATCCAGATCAAGCCCAACGGGCCCAACAGGCTTGATCCGAGATCCAAACTGTTCGACATTTTGATTCTATTTCTGCAAAATGAGGAAGAAAATATTATGTATAACAAACCATTTGAGATAACAGTTTATCACACAAAAATTACCCAGCATGCAAGGAGTTAATGGTCGGAAATAAGGCATGTTTAGGTTAACCCTTAACTCCATGAATACTTATGATTAGACTCCGCCCCCTTGTTTGAATATAAATCCTTTCCATATCAGAAGCGCCTTTTAGCACATCTGGAACTGATGGCTATGGAAAACATTGCAGGAAATGGAGCATTTGCTAATAGCGAGCAAAATAATGCTCCATTTACAACAATGATTTCAATACAATTCAATAATCGGATGTTTCTTTTGCTTTGATTTTCATATCTTTCGACACGAGTTTCTTTCTGCTCAGATAAGTATAAAAAGAGCTTGCAGAGGAAAGAGTTTATTTGTTGTTTTTTTGTTGGACTTTACGTCGCTTTGACAGTATTTCAGCCATTTCGCGACGCCTGGCTAATATTCTTAATGGAAGACCCAGAAATCGTCTTAGTTGCACAAATGGACAACTGGGTAAAACCACTGACCTACCCTAATCCAGCCAGAAGGCTTCCTCACGTAAAGTTTTCCACCCTTTGCGAGGCTCGAACCTACAGCGGTGAGGGGCCAAGGGATTTCAGGTCTGAGACTATCACCTATCGGCCATAGAGACCCCTCACTGTACCTAAAATGACAGGTCACACACGAGGGTAAAGTCAAGAGTTATGTAAAATAAGTATTACCTTAACATGTGTTTCATTTATGCATGCTGATCTGGAACCCTGGTAAATATAAAATAGTAAAGCTATTTTAAATAAGAAATCAACCACGTTCAATAAGACGTAACGTTTGATTTTGGTTAAATTGTCAGAATTACATCACAACTTGAGATAATATAGAACAAATTATAAAATGTTAATTATAAAATATTCATCTTCATATTTGACGTTTCATATTGGACAAATTTAGACATCATCGTATGTTCCAACAGCATTTACGAAACGCTCGTTCAAAGAATTCATAGCATTATCAATTTTCAGGTTCGAATAGTCCGTGCTATAGTGTGTACCGTCAGTTTACCAGCAGCATTAGAGGAACGTTAACAAGCTTTGGACAGAGCTGCTACGAATTTGTGACAAAGTCCTTGTTATGGTACACAGCTGAATATGATTGCAGGGCTAAAGGAGGACACCTTGCTTATATTGCTAACGCCCCTGAGCAGAACTTCGTCAACAACTTTCTCAAGGGTCACTACAATCACAAAGTGTGGATTGGACTACATGATCATAGGAACGAAGATCAGTTTGAATGGATTTCAGGTAAAAAGCTAATATAACTTTTAAATGCTTCTTAGGACTGGACGCAGGTGAATTAAAGAAGTGCTACTGTGGCAGTAATATATCCTCTGAAACATCAGGTAATATTTATGGTCAAATGGTGTGACATGGATGATTTTTAAACAATATAGTCTTAAAACCAAGCTAACAGAGCAAACACGCACAAGCTGATACTTTTTTTTATTTCACCTTAATATATGTTGTTTACCCAATATCTAGTATGCATAACATATATGTGACTACCCCTTGCTTCTTATTCTGAGATTGTGTATAACAAGTGAATAGTTAAGCAAACTGATATACATTAACCCCTTCACTGCCTATCCCCCGAACCATGTGTCATATTCAAACAGCTTTGATCCAGATGAGACGCCGAGTAACTCGGCGTCTCATCCGGATCCAAGCTGTTTGATACTCGGCCAATGGTTTTACCAAAGGTCGAGGGAGTGTGTTAAGTCGTGAACGGAAGTAGACAAAATATTG
>JAULCE010200635.1:0-11409 GCA_032359355.1 Macoma nasuta | reverse complement strand
CATTACATTTTAAATGAAATATGTGAAAACAAAAAAATTCTATGGAAGGAAAAAAACTGTAGAAATCGTCTTTAAGCGTCATTTGCATGGCTCATTGATGTTTTAAAAGGGGCATGTATTTCATTTTGTTAAATACAGCATACCTCTGAAATACCATTCAAAACCCATGAAAAGATGACTTAACACATGTATTGACTAAAATCAATGCACCGTTACCTTACGCATTGGTCTGAACGACACAAATCTGCTGCATTGGTTTGTCTGGTGGAATAAACTGTTCATCAGGCTATCTTCATCTATTTGTGGACAACTAGACACCCGTACACTGGTAACTTCGCTAGCACTGATGAACCTCAAGGATGTGAGTTTACTACAGTTGGAAACTTGAAGAAAAACATAAATAATATGTTAAGCCTTTTCTTTTGCAAACCTGTCCAAGGGTAAACCTATGGTAGAACTCAAGCGACAGTTTTAAAAGAATATAATTTATCATTACTAACACATTGATGAAAAGTACATGGTTAGCCTTTTACTGCCGGTCTCTGTCAACTTAGGACCTATTGAGCGCCGTATAGAGCGGGAAGCGTTTACAAAGGAACCAAACTGATCGACTTTTGTTCATGCCCAATGCAAAGCGTTATACAAGTGTAATAGTTTAAAATTGTGACATGTCACATTCCTTTACTATTTTCAGGTCATGACAGAAACATATCGCATGGTGTGTGAGCATCAAAATGTCATTCTTAATTTATTCATATATTGTAATTCATTAACTCATATACTATGTCAACCCTATCCCTAACTCTGCAATACCTTCTTATATATTTTTATAAACAATAAATTAAGCAGTTGAAAAGGATAAATATATAGACAAAGGCAAATAATGTTTTGTATTGGTTGTAAGTAATGTAGGAAATGGATCAGTGGCTCGATACAAGCAAATATTCCCTTACTCACAATGGTGTAATAGGTTCCCGCTACAGGCGTGTCAATGGAGTACACGGTTAATCAAACAGCGTCAAGCTAGATCATATACCTACATTCGAATATTGTTCCACCAAGTCAATAACTTATCTTAAAATTGAATAAATCAATCACACTATACAAATGGAACAGACGAGGGTTTTATAACACTAACTATAGCCATGGATTACGAGCTAACCTGTGAAGATAAGAGCAACACGCAAACAACACATGTAGAATCAATTAACCTAGTTTTAATCTTGACATTTTCAAAGAACCATCAGCAAAACTAATAGACCATTAAATAAAGGTTGTTATATTGCAAACAATCCCTTAACCTTTCGCCGCCGAATTATAAACTGTCGGTTGTTAGTGGTTTTGGATCAAATAGTTTAACGGAATAAATAACACAAATATTAAAATAAACTTTTGCTTATCCGAAACTCTAATATTCGGGTTTAGATGTATATGACATGTTGGAACTTACCACTGACATTCTTCATCTTTGGACAAACTATACTTATGTCTTTGAAACCTACTTTTTCAAGACAAAGGTCTGCCAGGTTAGAGTGTTCAATATCAAGTGCCTGAAATATAAACGGATCTAACTTTGTTTGTATAGTAAGTCTTTAATATCTGTTGTAGTAAATTATTTTTCTTCAAATGATATATATACAACATGCAGTAATGATTTAATAACTTTAATTCAAATAATTATATATCTATCAGTGAAACGTTACACTCAATTTGCAAAATATGCAGTTTTTGATCATGGTAAATGTGCATAGAAAATAATTTGGAAATAATTGAATTTGTAAATTAAAAATGCAGCAAACGCAAAAGTCCAAAGCCCTACAAAGTATACTCATTAAAACCTAATGTGGCTTTAACATAAGTCATATGAGCACATTGTGTTCCTATTGTTTACTTGTAAGCAAAATATTTTTTACAATCTGCTTTAAAGTGTTTAAAGTGAGAACCGGTAAAACCAGTCCTACTACATAGCTTATGAATGTCTGACAAGCGTAACAATTATACGCAAACTGAAATTCCTATCATTGGCAATCATGCGAAACACCTTATTACCAACTGACTTGCTTAAGCTACGGTCACATCCGACCCATGTTGGCGCACCGCTCACGTACGGCAGTACATTTTCATACGTGGCTATGTTTTTCTACGTAGGCAAGGTTTACGTGGGAGTGGTCACGTCCTGCGTTCGGTCCACGTCAGGAGCAGTAGTGATCACGTGCGCTGTGCGTACGTAGTGCGTGTGTGTTACGTGTGTGCTACGTGAATGGCGCGCAGGTGCTAGGTGCGTACGTGTAATGCAGGTAGCACGTGACGATTTGTTTGAATAAAAAACTTCGAATTATTGTTCGAATTCTATTGAAGTGAATGTAGAAAATGGAGCATTGGCTTGTCACGAGCTAATGCTATTCCTACAATGTTTTCAATAGTATTCTGTTACAGAGGCGTTTCTGTGGAGAAAAGGGTTGATTAAATTTGCCTTAAATAAAACGATGACAAGTTGCAATATATTCTTATGTCTTCTTATAATGAATCTCACTCTGGTTGAATCGACATCTATTTGCTAGTGCGATAAAATTAATACATTTACTGCTGCACAAAGCATAGTCTTCTCTAGCTTTTATACCCTGCAAATATCGAAGCAAATTCGCAAGTATCCCCAACGTAGCCCCAAGTGCCATCCACACATCACCTGCGCACCACCCACGCGATAGCCGCAACAAATAATCACAGGCTAAAGGTTATGCACGTCCACGAGGGAAACTGAAGGCTGCGCTGGGTTCAAGTAGCTCCACTTTACGTGCGTAGTGCACACGGGCCACGCATGGACCACGTGCTTAGGGCCACGTACAACCAAAAGTATCTACGTAGACCCCTCGCAACGCATACGTGGGTCGGACGTGACTAAGGCCTTACTCATATAAGCCAAACGCCACACTTAAGGACTAACTGAATGGCATAAATATATATTTCAAGCACAGCACCTTTATACTAACTGAATGGCCTATTAATGTCTGACACGCGCAATATCTTTAAACTAACTGACTGACATGTCAGTGTCTGAAAAGCTTAATGTTATTCATTATATAAAATCAATTCATATAAAATTATATATTATGGATGTCGAGCTCTCAGAACAGTTCGATTATCATTGGTTATCCAGTAAGACTAAACAATAAGACATGGCCATACTTTATTTGACCAAACATCTATATAATGACCGTCTATCTCCCCCTCCCGAAAGAAAAGAAAGCAGATACAAGAAAACAAAAGTGAAAGGTCTTTATATAGTTGATTTTTGTTATTTATGGTGGTTGAATGATACAGACCGTGAAAAGGCTCATTGTTTTATTTCTTCGTCATGTGCAAATTAACTAATAAACAGGAATAGCTTCTAATTCGTATAATCACTCACACAAATGTAAATAACTCTCTCTGCAACATATTTGATCTTCGTTTCACTAACAAGTGTCGTCTGCTAATGAATGAATTACGGGAGATTTTTTCTATTCTTAAAATATATCACAAGTTCATGTTCTTTCATGTCCCTAAGAACTATTATCAGACTGTTGGAGTGTGTCGAATAAAACGAATTGAGATTAGACGCATTTTGTTCTGCACTAATATCGAAATTCAAAATTTGGCTCCTACATCGAAAATAGTCTTATTCATAACAAATGAATAGTGTTATCATATACAAAAAACTTATCTTTGTTGCTTATAATAAATGAATTAATTTAGATAAATTAATATCTTGTATTCGTATATTAAACTTGTAAGAATCCTTGAAAAACTTCCAACTTAAGAAAATGCGTGTGTCCCAGACTTAAGGGTATGAAGGGGTGAAACATTTGTTTTGGTATGCTTTAACCATTTATAGTCAAACATGTTTGTTTTACCTACTTAGTTTCTCTGATGAAGGCTTTACGCCGAAACGTTGACAAATAAATTATAAAAGAAAACAGTCACACATGTGTTGTTGTTGATTTTATACGGATGTTTATGACAAATGCTACACATACAAACAAACTGACTGACCTACCAATGGTTAGCAAATGAAACATCTATATCCTAAACAATTCAGCATACCGTGTCAATGCTTGTGTCTGTACTACAAATGCATCTATTTTGTCTCTGTCTCATTCGGCTGCCTATATGAATCGGACAGGCAGGAACAGAAGATTTGTATGTTGACACCATGCCTTTTTTTCTGCTTGCTTTGCTTCTGCACGATTTCTCTTTTCCATGACAATCTCCACGCCTGTCTTCAGAACGTAATGACACCTTGGCCCGATATACAGTTCGTGCACTTTCTGAATGTGTAAGTTTTGTGTCAGATTTTACACTCTCGTTGCTATCATCTTTATCATCTTCATCAGAGTAACTTTCTTTCTCATATTGGCAGCAAGACCTTGATTTCATTATAGTAATTTGATCCCATAATCTTTCACTTAAACAAAATGAAATTATTAAAGTAGTGCACAATACCATAACATCATAATATGCTATTTCATAATCACACATAATTAATACATCTTTTGAGAATGAAGAGTATCATCGCAAGCTGAACATGTTAATTAAATGAGAAAACACTTTTGGAAATGTAACAGTTTGTTTGATACTCGCAAAAACTCAGTTTAATTTAAGATACTTTTCGATAAGGGAAAGGATTAGCCGATCATTAAATAACAGAGCATTTATTCACAAACATTGCATAGCAAAGCATTGAGCATTGAATAATAGGGCAGTAATCATCAGAGCAGAACAGAACAGAACAGAACAGAACATATCTTTATTTCATACTCAGGTACAAACAAGTACAACATGAGGTATTTTATAAGACAATTTTCGAAATTCCGGTCTATGCTCGTATAATCTTCAAAAACAGAGAGGGTGAGAAATAAAAAAAGAAAAGAAAAAACTGACAATTATAAATAGGACTTTAAGGTTGGGTTGGGGTGGGGGTCATTTGATCTGCAATTGTCAAGTTATTTGAGCAGTTGTATCACATGCAACACCGGTGTCCCGATCCGCTCATGCGAATAGAACAAACCGAGGTTGCATGCTTTGTTGGGGCTGGATCTACGTCACTTGTTACACAACACCACGTGCTATGATGATCTTACATTCAGTAGTTCATGCATATTTGCTGATGTGCAATAGTGAATGTATGCTCAGTTATGACTCATTATGCTCAAGGAGCTATACAGAATAATAATTATATACAGTATGTGGAAAAACACACACACAAAAACAAAACAATGTGTACCCTTAAACACAGGTAGATAAGGAAAAGATGTAATCAATACTAGCTCATGGGATGAACTAGTTGTGCCTTTATTCCATTGACATGTGAGACATCTAATAGCAAGAAGGAATATCTAGTGTGGGAAATACAGAGCATTTTGAAAAAATTGCGGAAAGTGGAGTATTTGCTCATTTGAATAAATGCCCAATTTTCCAAATTAGTTTTAGTGGTCACCTGCCGTTGTCAAATGCCTCTCATATATGGAGTTAATGGTTAATATGGTAAAATTCATTGTAATGGGAGGTATCGGTATGACATAATTTTGATTATCAACATGTTTTGGGTAGATTCAAAGTTCTTAAGTTTTGAAATGATTCATGATTATTGATAACAGTTTACATACATTTTTAATCAGCTGAGGTGAGGAGGAGGACAATATTGACTTTAGTGTTGAATGCTGGTTGATCCTATTATTGTTGTTTGTTTGAAGAATTGTGTTTCTTTCTCTCATGAAGAAGGGACAGATTAGTAGAAAATGTTATTCTGTTCCAATATCATTGTGGTTGCATTAAACAGGTTATTTCATTTCAATGATGTCATTCTCGAAGGCTCTTGTCAATTAACTGTGTGATGTTACTGTCAGTAGCTAGGAACATATCAGCATAAACAGTATGCAATAATTACAGTTTCACAAATAAATCTAATTTATATATAGGATAATATCAACTGCATTTCAGGAAAAATTTAAACCATGGCTAAATGATTGTACGAAACGTCATTTAGTGAATGGCACTCTAGACTATATAGAGTTAAAAAGACGTCTGTCAATTAACCTCGTAGTGTCTATGTTAGCATCTTAAACATAATCAGCAGTAGTATTTGTACTCTTACCTTGGTAAAATTAACAAAACAATTGTGAAATAACTTTGCGACATCACTTACTTTACTGGTAGATACACTATACTTGGTAGAGATAACAAGAAGTCTGTTAAATATAATTGTTACACCACCCTTACCATAAAAACATGTCCAACAGTGATATACATTCCTGATGGGTTAGTTGAGAAATTTGTCAACTAACATTGTGACGTCATTGATCTAATCAAGAAACATGTCCATAGGTAATAGGTACTCTAAGCAATAGCAGTATAGCTAACTCTGGTACAAAATCTAGAAACATTGCAGAATCTAGAAACCTGTCTCGATCAGCGCTAGATGCTCTCTACTAGGAAGGTGTAACACAAATAACTGGCAACTGAGATTATGGCATCGATATCTTTATCTAGAAGCATGTCCGCCAATGATAGATATTAAAAAAAACAATAACACAGAAACACAGAAACCTACCTTTTGAGGGCACTGTCAACATCTGTAAACATGTCTACCAGTGATAGGTACTCAAGACTAGGAAGAGTCAACAAAAAGTCTGTAAACATCACCAAAGTTACACTACAACAGTTCTTCAAAGTCAGCTCTCGTAAATGCAAAAACTGTTCACATTCTGAAAAAGATAATAAAGCCTCTACCAGTTAATAATTGTGAGGCCAAACAGCAACTACTTCAAGTAACATCTCGCGAGAGTGTGCATCACCATTGTATTGCCACATTAAGTCTCAAACCTGCAAATATATAAAACAACCTGAATGTAATAACTTCAGTTTCACAAAAATCTAATACATATTAAGGAAAATTATCTTATTATATACTGTTGTCAGGGTCGGTTTATAGAACTTTAGATATACAGTTGTGTTAACTTTCTTCAACCTGTTTTATATCTAACTGATCGCAGTGACAACCAATCCAAATATAATTTTATTTCGAATGGCAATGTAGTGGTAATCAAACTTTGTAGTTATCTAGTGCGTGTGAGCTCTGATAGTATTTAGTATTGACAGACGTTTCAAACATAGGACTGTCACAAAAAAGATAAACCAATTTAAAATTTATTTTAAAACACGTTAAAAACAGCTACGCTTTGTTTGCTAAAACTGTGCATTTACATGTGCATACTCCATAAGTTTATAAAACTTAGTTGATAAATGCAACCATCTTATTTTCTATTCTTATTTTGTTTGTTTTCTATAATAATTGTAAATGCATTTGGCAATACAATACTACTGTGACAATAGTAAGTACAGTCGAATCCGGTTATGCCGAGGTTTAGAGAAAGTTTGAATTATCAATATAATTTTATTTGTCAATTACATGCAAAATAATATTCCCAAACTCTGATATAAGTTCACAAAGTTAAATCAATGCTCAGTCAGAGTCAATCCATTGTCACGCAAATGTGTTTGGCTTTATTGGCTTACCTACTTGCTTCAAAATTACGCCATTTGACGCATCGGTAGCGAATGACTAGTAAAATACATTAAACAAATGAAGAGTTTTGCTCATAATAAGTTACCTAGTTCTCCTCATAATAAGTTACCTAGTTCTCACAATGTTTCAAAGCAATATTAAAAGAATGCATTTTCCTTTTATCAATTTTATGCAATCTTTCCGTGTGAATGAGTCTAAAATATCACATGGAGCAAAGGGTTATGAAAAATAATTTAACCCATTTACTGCCTACCCCCTGACATAGTGTCATTTGCAAACATCTTGTATCCAGGTGAAACGGCGTTTAACTTAGCGTTTCATCCGGGTCCAAACTCTTCTCCACTCAGCCATTTCTTTTGCGCAAATCAAGTGAATATGTGAAGTTAATTATTAAAGCAGACGAAACATTGCGCATGCGTATTATTGCTACGGTAGTGAAGGGTCTAAGCCTGCAGAATACAGGGCATTCAGTGTGCATGGTATGGTCGACAATTCTACAATGTTTGAAGCTTGATAAACCAAATAATTGCACAACTTGATTCATAAGACTACCAGACTACCAATCGAAACCCCTTATTTTTCTAATTCGATCAAAGTTCTTGGAAAATACATTTTAAAAATAATCGACATATCAAGCACAAATAGTGACCGGTAATTTTATTTAAAAAAAGTTCGTTTTATATTTTTTGTAATTTCAATTAAGACTTTTAACGGCATGATGGTCTGGGATGTTTTCTTAAAAAGTCTCTGGGCTGCAGATAAAAAAGTGACAATGAAACATTTCGAACAACATTTTTATGTATCTTTACCAAACCCTTTGTGGGGCTTACTCATCAGAATCATTAGGGTGTTTGGGATTTTAATTCTTTAAAGACTATTCTAACGAGTTATCACACTTTAGGATTTAATAAACAAGTTAATGTATCGACCTTTAAAAAATAGGAAATTTTCAACGCCTCCTTGTTTTATGTAGGTGAACCTTACAGGTTAAACAGTTTTACTTATACTTTAAACTAGTGTAGTGGTGAAAACCAATTGGATTAATGCAAGAAATAGTTTCAATACATCCAGATGAAATAGATCTAAATGTATTTGTCTGGCAAATAATGTAGGGGAAAATCCCCAATGTCTTTGCAATGGTATCAAATCAGGATATTTACTATTTGACAGCCATCAAATTTTAAACTATGTTTTCAACTACCTAACTAAATCAAAGCAATTCAGTCCCTATACCATGTGTCTGAATTCGGTCTACACTGCTTACTTAATTTTCTATCCTCGTTTGCAAAAGATGCTTATATTTAGATATGTTACAGTGGTGTCCATGGAGTTTTTATATTTTATAAGGATCGACGTACCTTCTGAAGCATGCCACAACATTGGATTCACAAGGTATGGACAGTATGCAATCTCTAGGGTCTCTAGTCTGCTTGTGCAAGGGGCAGCTTTTCTCATACCTAAATCAGTGATGAGTCTATAATCCCTGGACACCCCTGGTGCAGGTAACTCTTCGTCGGTCATTTCTAACAAAACAGATAGACTTGCAGGTAAGACACATGCATTTTCAGATCAACTAGTACAGTTCTCAATCAAATCATTGATTGCTACCATTCATTACCATCATCATTTTAAAAAGTCTAATGATTGTAACAACGCAGTCTTTTCGTAAACAAATTCAGAAAATATCAATTTGAATACGTTTCTAAGCTGTAGCCCTTTTATACACTCAGACCATATCACAATATTTAACACATGACTAGGTTCTCAAAATGAAGCAAACAAGAGTACGCGAATAAAATTTTAGCATTTGCAATGCATTTAAGCATTATAAGTCAATGCAGATTATACGCATTGTATAAATAACTATTGAAAAAATTGCTTCCATATGCCCTTCCAAACTAAATTTGTGATCACTCATTTAGATGTGATACAAATGATTGGTCATGTTATATGTTTAATTTACAACTATATCGGCTTTTAACCCGCTGCAAAAGCTGTCGTTTGCAAATATCGCTTTCTTGTTTACTTTTAAAATTTGTTTGAAATGTGATGAAACACGTGTCGAATAACTTGAATCTAGTTCAGACAATAAAACCATTGGTTTGAATATACCATCACAGTTGTGAGTAACTGGTAATGTATATATTATTATTCTTCTTCAAGCAGATAAGTTTATTCCAGTTAAGACTGGTTTTGTTTCTTTTCAATATTAATATATTTCAACACAACTACAAAATGTGATTAAAGGAAAATACATTTCAATTTTTAGCATTGCTGATTATTCCCGATAGATTTATTGAATTGCTAAACACTACTCCGGTCTATTTAATTGCAAACGTAATGCTGTAAGAATATTCTACATGTCTTTCCATCGTAGGCTACTTGTTTCACCTACGTAAGTGTCCATCTATTAGATGCTGACTTACTAACCTAAATACTTTATTTACCTTCTGATGCATCGTGCCATACAGGGCTACTTTATTTACCTACTGGGGCCATATTCATAAAGCTCCTAAGGAAAATCTCAAAATAAAGTGAAAATTTCAAATTCAGATTTCTCTATTTGTTTCCTCAATACTTCAATTGAACTTTGCATGCTTAAGAAAATCGCAGGTTTTTCATATGCACGCAAAGTTTCATTGAGGTATAATTGAAAATACATCGGAAGTATGCATTTTAAATTTTCACTTAAGTTTGAGACTTTCATCAGGAGCGTTATGAATATGGCTCTGGATGTATCCTTCCACAGAATGCTCGTCAAGACGTTGGTTTTAGCCTAGTGCTTGAGCCCTTTACGCCTGAGTAATTGTTTTATATACGGGCGAAATATGAGGGGACTGTTTCTTGAGCTGAGCACTCCATGGTTTTGACATATACAATGTATAACGAATTAGAAATATCAAAACCTCAAACACTATTAACTATGAAAATGACAACTAACATCGGTTCCAGGCCAGTAAGACGGCTGGTCAATGCCTCAGCGCTATACTATCGCTGGGCGAAACAACCATGGGCTTAAACTACCCCGTGTATGTCTCAGCACAAAACCGAGCTGGTCTTGTCTGAACCGAATACTCAGCTTTAACCCCGAGCCAATGATGTCTGAGAAAGAAGGGTATGCCTCAGACCTATTGTTTCAAATCAAAAAGCTCAGTATGCAGTTCTGGGCATGCTGCTCCAAGCACGATGTGATTTGAAACCTACTAGTTCGATCCTATGTAGCTCAGACCTTGAATAACCCTAAACGGTTTGTACGCAGTCCAGCACCTATATATCAGGTGTCTTAGCTCATCTAAGACCTATACTGATAATCATTGATCTGACGTAAACTAGCTGGAGCGCAGTCGAACTACAATCATGCATGCCAACATAATGTAATGCTTTGAAGACACTACTAACCAAAACTACCAAAGCGCAATGCTATTGAATAGCTGGGCCCGGTTTCACAACCCGCTCTTATCTTAGTACGATATCACTCTTTCGTAAGTATTTCGTAAGTATTTCGCCAACATGGATTTCACGAACGCAGTTAGGTCTGCTCTTTGCTAAGTATTTCATTTATAAATGATATAAGCGAAATTCATCTCCCGCCAAATGTCACGTCAAGTATAAACAATAACCGTCTGCTTTCTTTTTTCACGATATGTATAGTTTCGTGTATGTTTTCGATACCGTATCATTTAGATGTACACAAACAACACATATTGTCAGCTACAAATAAATATCAGAGAACGGACAGCGAACGGACAAATATACCAATAAAAATACTACATAACCCTTATCATCCTACTATATTGTCGGCTGCTGAAATATCGTCTGCTTGGTGTTTTAAACTTGTCAGTATT
>JAULCE010200524.1:0-11409 GCA_032359355.1 Macoma nasuta | reverse complement strand
TCTTCAAAAGATTACAAAATGCCCCTCCTACATGCTGATTACAGAGTCATGATTTCAAAACCCCTTTACCATAACCCTTTCAATGCTGAATATTTATGTATATATCAGACTCCGCCCACTATGCATATAAATCATAATAATAGCAAATGAAACAAGATTGCAGTCTAAAGGACAGCTATATCCCCCACCGCTGTATGTCAGTAAAGTATGGAGGATTTCAGATTGTTTATGGGAATGCATGTTAATGCTCTCGTTTAACATTAAAAAAAATCAGCATAAATTCTTGATAATTCACCAATCCGTAAATAGGATCCGTAAAAACAATATCTGAGATAGCAATGACTCAGAAATTAAGAGCTTTGGTTCTTGTACACTGCACTTCCTCTCATTCAGATTTACCATTGTATAAAATTCCATCCAATAGTTTTCAAGTTATGCTCAAGACAAGAAAATGTAAGAAAGGCCAATATCTCTGTAATTAAGCAAACACGAGTTGTGGTTCTTGTACACTGCATTAATTTTCCTCTTATTGAGCTCTACCATTGTATGAAGTTATATGAAATTCCATCCAGTAGTTATCAAGTTATGATCCGGACAAGAAAAAGTAAAAAAGGGCAATAACTCCGTAATTAAGCAAATAAGTTATGGTTCTTGTTCACTGCACTTCCTCTCATTGAGCTCTACCATTGTATTAAGTTTTATGAAATTCCATCCTGTAGTTTTCAAGTTATGCTCCGGACAAGAAAGTGTTACGGACAGACAGACGGAAAGACTGACTGACAGAGGTCATTCCTATAATCCCCACTCCGCTTAGCGGTAAGGGATTCACAATCAATTTATATTCTATTGGAAAATGTGTAATTTGGATAGACATATTCTATAGACAAAACATCGCAGACCTGTATCATAGGGCTCTTTATGGAGACCTATGATCTGGGTCTCCTTTGTTTGCAAAGGATGAAAATACTTGTGTCCCGAATTGAAAGGGTTTTCATTTCTAAACATAAGCTGAATAACAAACCAGGGGCCGGTTTCACATCCGCTTCAAAAATGCCATATTTTCACACAAAAAACTCCAAGTCTCCAAAATGACTAAGTGATTTACATGGCTGTCAAACTTAATCAAAATATTATGATCACACACATGTGTGTAAAATTTGGCGAGAATTTTACAAATACTTTTCAAGAATTAGATCATACAAAATCTTCGGGACGTACGTACTGTAGAAAGCTTTCTGTATTATATTCAGCCTGCATTAAGTAGCCACCTGCATTTACAACACATCAGTTTTGTGTAATAAGTGTCATGTTGAGAGAGGTTTTACTGTTAATAAAAAGCATAATGATGATGACGATGATGATTATGTTGATGATAATGCACTGCTAGCAAATACAGGGAGCTCATTTGTTATACAACTGAAAACAACAAGTCTATCCTGGAATGCTCCCAAACTGCTCATCACTGTCATTAGTTCTGCTCTACATAGGGCAATTATCACGGATGGACAAATGAGCTAAGCAGCAGCAAGATGCTCTTCTTTTGAGAGAACATATTGAAACACAGATGAGAATGTTCCTCTGTGACAGATATACATGTAACTAATGCAGACAACACTTCTGGCTGCAGAATAAGGCTTTATTTAGCCTTTACTTCATGGAAACACCTGCATAGTATTTTGAAAACATTGTGGGAACTTGAGCATTTGCTCATAAGATGATGCTCCATTTTCTACAATATTTTCAAAGCTATTCTTAGTTGGTATTTATGTTAAAGATGGTCCTTTCAGATGCTTTCATTAGGGATGAGTCTAAAAACAGCATATAACTTATTATGTAAAGGTTTGAAATTTTTACGCCTGAATGACAAGGTGGAATGTAGCCTGTGACATTCTCACTGAATTTTGTCTACTTCACCTTTCTATCTAGTCACTCATCTGCTCTAAATGTTATCTGCTTCATTTAAAAAATCTCCTGTGTAACTGGTATGTCCAACAATTGACTCGGTGCAAAACAATTTCATTACTGATCAGATGCCATAGAAGCAACAGATCTAATCGTGGACAAGTTTGCAGACGAATTGTTATGCCAGTCACATCATAAAGACTATTAGTGCCATTTGTCAAAATGTTAGTTTTTAAATGTGCTAGACGGGTATCAATTGATCATATGGAGAAGGGTAGGCTACATGTTTGTTTGCATCATTTCTGAAATACAAATTACTCTTCATCCAAGAGCCAAACTGTCTGGAACCCAAAGGGACATCATATGATATTTCATCTGGCTCTAACCTATTTGTGAGTGTACTAACAAAATGGGAAATAAAGATGGGAGTAGGCCAAACCCTGTTTTAAATTTGTCATTGGTGACATATTATGTTACTTGCACCAGCTAAAACATCCTATTGGAATGTGTGCATGCCCTTCTGAGTTTGAATATAACAAGCCTTGCGTAAAAGAAATTAGTGCTCTAGTTCGAAAGTCAAGTATGACTTCCAAGTTTCTACCGTTCTGGTGCCTGGTTATAGTTATAAGTGCCTGTAACTTTTATCTCTCATTAACAAAGCATTCTTACAGCAGAACCAGTTCCCTGCTGATATCATCACAACAGAGGCGCAAGCTCCTGGTGAATAAATATCTAATGATCAGGGATTGAGGACTACTATTCATTCCCGCTATAACACTAATGTAATCCAGACTAAGTGCAAATTATACAAAGAATGACAAAATTACTCATCTTGTTATGAAGATTAAATACCTATTAGGGGCAAAAGATTTTATCCTGATCAGACACCAACTTACTTGTCAGCAAATTGTTTGCATAGGTTATCAGGGTTTGGAGTTATTTGGGAGAAAATAACATTCCTACATGTTGCCACTGTGCCAGGAAGATGCAAACATCCCTGTCAATATTCCCATTCATCTCTGTCAGATCTATTGGGAATAATATGCTATCGATTAAATGGCCAGCCATTCTCAACTCTTTTAAGGTCAATTTTTACATGGTAAACTGTTTACAGGTATCTCTGTTCTTACTTTGACACAAATTTATGCTGTAATTGCCAGTGTCACCAAAAACACTAAAAACTTCACATCATGATTTTTTATCATGATTTTTTTCATAAAACAGAGTTTAACCTGTAAAGACTCTTGCTTGGTATCTAGCATACACATAGTGTAGAATTCATGGAATACAATTTCTTCAAATTCCAACTCGTCCTGCAGTCATTAGTGGTTTAAATGTTTTTTTCTCAAGGTATTCAAGTGTTTGCCAACTTAAGAAATATATTACAATCTATTAATCTTTATTGCCCATCAAGAGATAATTATTGCACTTTAGCCTATGGTAAACATCATCTTAAAAGGGTGATGTAATTAATACATTCTGTATTCTAGGATTCGAAAACTGGGAGGCTATACAAAATGATTTTATGATCAAATTGAGACATTTTTCCTTCTGTGCTTATGTCAAATGTCCCCCCTCTCCAGACATGTTTAAACATTGACGGATACTGCCTTGAACATTAAGCAGAAGTTTGCTTGGCAAAGATCAGAAAAGAAAATGCTTCATGGCATAAACAAGCTGTATTATAGCAATTTTGACTAATTCAAGGGCCATAATCCAGTCATGCATGGGCAGATCTGGCTGATTTTCGAAAGGTACCGAGCTCTCATGGATATCTAACTACTATTTAAGTTTGATTGAGATAGGATCAAAACTGAGGACTATCCCATAAACAAACAATTGTTTACGGACACACGGACGTGGGGCCATGCCATAAGCTCTCTGGCCTATGGCCAGTAGAGCTAAATATGAGGTGGTGTAGAAAAATTGAATAGAGAAGACATGCAAAGAGTAAATGTTGCGCCTTGTACCTCTCACTCTCATCTGCAGACTTGGTTGCATCTTCTAATTTTAGTTGAACATCTACGTAACTACTGTTTGTTTTTTCATATTCTTCTTCAATCATTTGGGCTTTTCTTGAAAGGGCCTTAACTTCTTCCTCCAACTGAAAGGTAAAAGAAAATAATAGGCATGAATACATGGCATAATTTTTTTAACTTAATCTGCTTTATTGAAGATTGTTTTTTCTTACTACAAAAAATGACTCGGGCTTAACAGTTTCTATAGGAAAACAATGCAGACCCTGATCAGAAGGTTCCTCCAGGCCTATGATCTTGGCCTACAGCTATGGACAAGTATACTAAGTTCCCGCACATTAACTCTTTTCACCACGAAAGTGCTTTATAGCACATCTGTATCTGATGACTATTGAAAAACTTAGAAGAAAATGAAGTAATAAATTGCTTGAAAGGAGCAAATGCTCTGTTCCTACAATGATCTAAACACGATTTAAAAATGGCAATTGTCTTTTACTTGGATTTTCATCAGTCTTTTCTTGTGGATAAGCCTTAATAGGGCTCGTGGAGGAAAGGACAAAATGATTGATTGCTTTCTATCTAAGCTTACAGATTCATATCAACTACATGACCTAACACACTTTACAGCATTCTTATCATAAACAAACTCAAGCTAAATAAATCTCCATCTAGTGGCGAGATCTCCTTCACCATGGCTTCAACAACTTTTAATTCATTTTTCAATCTTTTTTCCTCAACAACTAGCATTTATTTCAACAGTATTATCTGAAGCAATAGATAACAGTACAAACGGCTTTCACTTAACGTCACCAGTTAAGAACTTGCAAAATCTCAATATTTCAAGGATTTCTCCCTTAATTTCATCGCCACTGCAGCGATAATTTGACAAATTTAAAGTTTAAAGCTGGAGGAGGATTCATTCCAATTTTATACTCGAAAAAACAATTTTATCTGAAAATTAATGTCACATTATAAGGACTAATAAAAAAAGTAACTGCCTGAAATCTTCTCAAACTAAAGCAATTTATCTTACTTGGGACTAAATGTAGGGAGCTGTTCATGACATGCCTATTATTGAACTGATTTTGCCAACATCTAATCAGTCCCCGATAAGGGGAGTATCCAATCCAAAATGCAAGAATCCTTATTTCTCTCCCAAACCCCATGTTGTGACCATTATTAGAAATTGTCTTCCAAAGACAATTATAATGAATGGTCATATCATAGGGTTTGGTGGAGAATTTAAAAGTTGGTTGGCAAATAGTTTTTTTACTTTTGCGTAAAGCTGCGAGCCCTGAGCCCATGTATAAAACATTCACTTGGCCCTTTTTCAACAAAAACCATGTAGTCAACATTCGCATTCTATGCAGTAAATCAATTACAACTGAGCTAACGTCACCCTTTCAACCCCATAAACCAATATAGATACTTTCGCAAGAGCTGTAGACCCAGAAAAGAGGGCTCCTAATCAGGTGCCTCACTGTTTAATATAATGATTACTAACTCCTTCCTTCAAAACTGTCTAAATTAATTGTTAAGATCAACTAATGAATTATACAACAATGAAGACAAATACTTGAGTCATTGTCAAAACGGTAAAACATCTGTATCATTTAAGATTTAAATCAAATATATATACCAAAGGATTTCAGCAAAAGACAACAACAAAGAATGTCTGTTAGAACTTTCCTTCCTGTTTCAGTATACTCATTTTGATCACCTCATTCAGGCGTTTCTAATGAGGTCACATAATTTAAAAAGAAATAACAAGCACAAATTATTATGAGTTATCCACTGCTCTGTGCCATTCTCTGGGTTTATACAACAAGTTTACCCCCATTGACACATAGCTGACAAGATACTGATCTGCAGACAAAACCATCTGGGGTCATGCTCAACAATCTGAGCTCATGCTTGAGTAAGCAGACCTACACAGTTACAAAATGGGTGTTGTCAAAATGGACACTTGATCTATCCAATCAATGCCAACAGTTATTAACTGGTCTATTCAGGTCTACACTGATTGTATGTGGCCTTCTGTATCATTTCTAGCTCTTTTTTTATCAATACACTATATTTTTTAGTCTTATTTCACTATGAAAGTGTAAGACGAATAAGATGATTAACTAGGAGAAGATAAAAAGATTTGAAAACATTGTGAAACAAGAGGCCCATGAGGGCCTGTGCTCTACTGGATTGGTTTGTTTGATCATTTTCAAATCAAAGCATGTATAATGAACAACAAAAGTAAGATGAATGCAAACATTTGGTGAAGATCGGATTTTCAAAAGGATCTTGCTGTTATAGATATCTAACTACTGTATAAGTTTGGTGAAGATCTGAAAAGAAATAAGAACTAATGGCGTAAACAAGCAAATTATAGCAATTTTGACTAATTCAAGGGAGATAATCCAGTCATGCATTAGCAGAGCTGGCTGGTTTTCGAAAAGAACCAAGCTCTCATGGATATCTTACTACCGGTACTGTATCAGTTTGATTGAGATACAATCAAAAATGAAGACTGTAGAGAATAAACAAACAAGCCTCGCCCAGGGTGAAAATCTTTATGTGAGGAAGCCTTCCGGCTGGCTTGCGGTAGGTCGGTGGTTCTACCCAGTTGTCCATCTGTGCAACTCAGACAGGTTTCTGGGGTCTTCCTCCACTAACAATTAGCCGGGCTCGCAAAATGACTTAAATACTGTCAAAGCAATGTAAAGCCCAACAAAAACAAAACAATCTGTTTCCCGAAGCACTAACATTTTGATTGCATTAAAATTTTCAGTGCAGTGGAAATATAAATTAAGATTGATGTATGAAATTTAAACTTTTAGCATGAGAAATATCCAAATTCCAAGAAGCTGGGTGAAAGCTGGGACAGGAGCCCTCTTTGCAATGTTTCAAGGATGGTTTTCGTACAGAGGCAGGACCCTACCAGTTACATGTGCATATTGTAAATATTTTTTGAATTTGTTCATCCAAACCATGTGTTGTGACCATTCACAAGGATTGTCTTTTCAAGACAATTCCAATGAATGGTCACAACAAAGGTTGAAAAATAAGAACTACATCATTTGCGATACACACCTTATCTAGGGCCCTGCACACGGACATCTTCTCCGATTGCATGCATATAACATGCAACCAATATGGTAGTCCAACATGAAAAATGCAGGACTTTATATTCATAATATATGAGTAATGCACCCCCCTCCCCATATAATGACTATAATAATTCTAGTAGGATTGATTGATTAGTGTGCCCTCTTATGCACCTATCAATCTGGGGCAAAATGTTGATAGGTGCATTACTGCACAAACAACCTCATAAAATTCCAAAATTACCTTTGTAACAATCTTTACCTTCGAGCACTATAGCTTCAATGTGTCTTATTCTGACATTATCTGTAATTCTTGATGTTATAAAACTACATAACACACCCTAATAAAAGGCTCTTGTAGGAAACAGTTCCAACCACAGATCTTGGTCTACATTGTAAAGGAAGGATATGCAGTATAATGTTTCAAAGAATTTATACAACCATTTTAATTCGATTGATTACTGCAATCATCATAAATATTGCTTTACCTGCACACTAGTATTGCTCAAATAGGCTAGACCAGCAATTTCGCCTGCCATAAATACACCGAATAGCTAGGAGGCATTATTGGCGAAGTATTCCTAATCACCAGGCTTGCATCCAAAGTGTCCCTTTTCACCTGTTTTTGTGACATGTTCATCTACAGTTACAAGTTGTAATGGCTCTTTGCCAGCCTTTGAACCCTTAACCCTTTCAATGCTGAATTTTCACATGGACCGTTCCAATTTTGAAATATACTCAGTTTATACCGATATATATTTGGGGTCGTTCTCCCTTTATATGATATTATGACAAACAGTGCAAAAAATAAATTCCAGTCACCTACACAGTTACAAAATGGGTGTTGTCAAAATGGACACTTGATCTATCCATTCAATGCCAACAGTTATTAACTGGTCTATTCAGGTATACACTGATTGTATGTGGCCTTCTGTATCATTTCTAGCTCTTTTTTTATCAATACACTATTTTTTAGTCTTATTTCACTATGAAAGTGTAAGACAAATAAGATGATTAACTAGGAGAAGAGAAAAAGATTTGAAAACTGCAGTATGTTTAAAGACCCTGTATTCAGTACGAGTAAAGGAGATAATTTCAGTCTAGACATACCCCTGTTCTAAACAATGGAATACATTTTTCGAAAATTTATCACTGAAAGTATTTAATCTATCTCAACTGTCGTAAGGTTATGAATACATGTAACATAAAACCTCGCAGCAAGCAGGTTTGCCGTAGACAAAGTTCACTCAAGTGTGCCCAAGTGTAAAGACAACTGTGTAAGGATGTTTGCACCATATCACATAACCAAAGCCCCGTCAGTTGAACATTAAAGTGTCTGAATTGTCTCGTACACCTGAATATCTGAGTGATGATTAACTGGTCCTTCCATTACAATGAAGAAATGACGAAACAAAATTATTACACAACTTAACAGCTTACATGCAGCTCTCAACAACAAAAATATCCAAGAAATCTTTAAAAATTACTTTTCTGTCACTACTTTTAAATGTTGTCATTAATGTCTACATTGAAGCCCCACACTAAATGGGTTTACCCTAAGGAATGCATAATATGTGTGCATATGATCAAGATCAAAACTAACTGAATAAATCATGATATCGAAGAAATATTTTTTTAGCAGTCATCCGAATATTATACAAGATTGCAGTCTGAAGGACAACAATATGATATCCCCCACTGCCGTATGTCAGTAAAATAGGGAGGATTTCTGATTGTTTATGGAAATGAATGGCTAACAGTTAATGCTCTCATAATAAATTAATAATAATTAATTGATAATTCCCTAAATATCCAAGATAGCAATAACTCCGTAACAAGAGCCATGTGAAATGGCCATCATCCCCCCACCAGCGAATTTTATTGACTCCGCATAGTTTTAGAAGGACTATAGCCCTATTTTCATAAAATATGTTTTAATTGATTACTGTTTGTAATGCAAAATGCTCTGGAAAACATGAAAATCATGAAAATATAGAAAGGGGAATAACTAAAAAAATTATGCACGTACACGGTTCTTACACACTACACTCCCCCTTGTCATATTGCATCCACATATGAAGTTTCAAGTGAATATGTGAAATAGTTTAGGAGTTATGCCCAGGACAAATGGAAAAACACAAAACTTTAAAAAGGGGAATAACTCAAAAAATAATGCATGCAGAGTTATTGTTCGTATACCCTGCACTTCCTTTTGTCATATTGCATCCACATATGAAGTTTCAAGTGAATATCTTAAATAGTTTAGGAGTTATGGCCCGGACAAAATGAAAACCATGAAAATATAAAAAGGGGAATAACTCCAAAAATAATGCATGCAGAGTTATGGGTTTTTACACACTGCACTTCTCTTCTACTTGTCATATTGCATCCACATATGAAGTTTCAATGAATATGTGAAATAGTTTAGGAGTTATGGCCCGGACAAAAAAATGTGGACGGACTCACGCACGCACGCACGCACGGACGGACGGATACCATTACCATATCCCCCACCCCTTCGGGCGGGGGATAATAAAAAGGAACAAAGGCATGTTCACAAATGATATCGCTAACCATTAGAATTCATTTCAGCATGCTCAGAAATTGAGCTGCTTGTTAACCCCTTCGTCAACAATGTATATAAAGACTTATCCACAATGAGAGTATGAAGGAAATTATAAAATCTAGGCTCGTACCGAGAAAATAATCCATTTCTTATACCTTTTTCAATAGTGAATCAGAACTTTACAAGTTTACTAAAAGATGCTTTTGTGCAGAGAAACAGATCAAGATCCTGCATATTTTACCACTTTGTACCCAACTGACTCTTTCCATGATCATATTAATTGAATAGTGAGAGACTTTAAAAGTACTCTTTAGAATTTTACTAAATGCCTTGTAGGAACTTTGTAGGATTTCGAGCATTTGCTCGTACTGAGCAATTACTCAAAAGTACAATGTTTTCAAAAGTCATCAGTAACAAATGTACTGAAAGGCGTTTTTGTGGTGGGAAGCGTCAGGAGTCATCTTTTACGGTACCACTTTGTACCCAGTTAACTCTTCCCATTATCATATTTATTGAAAAATGATAGACCTTTAAAAGGGATCATTATAATACACATTTTGGTAACTGTTTCATTGAGATGTGACATATTCTGCGAAACATCTGCCATACAGAGAAACATATAGCATATACCAAAACACACACACACGCACACACGCACACACACACACACACACAAGATGGTAAATGTCTGTTGAAGATATTTACCAGAAGCAGTGATGGAGCAGTGATCCAGCAGAAAGTTATTGTTTTTGATGTAAATGAAAATGTTACGTCCATGCCCGATGCCTCCCTAGAATGCCTGGCCACAAAGAACATGTCACATGTAAGCGCTTTATTTTACTCTGTGTCTTATCAGTTTTCTAGTGATTACTACATTTATTACACAGCCGGGTACATTCCAAGACCTTTTACCCTATAGCAAAACACATATTTATGTTGTAATATTCAAAAGACTATAGCATGAATAAGCGGGATTAAGAAAATAATAAAATAAAAAAAGATTTTCTAAATTGTTCTTCTGTTATTGGTAATTGTGAAGGTAAAAAAAACATATTTAATAGCACAATCATACTCATAATCTACGAGCAAAAAGAACCCTGTTGTTCGTCCTATTTCAATGTCAAGTAAAATATGCCCCCATGTTAGTGCTACGTTTTAAAAAGACACCTGCACCCCCATCTAGAGTATCTTAAATTCAGGTAAAGCTACGACCCTGTCTATCATGTTAAAATCAAAATAATAAATGAATTTCCGTCGTTGATCGTCTGGTAAATCATGGTTTGTCGTTCAGGTGCGTGTATTCTATCAAACCACGTGTTACTTAGTGTTTATCACGAGAAACAGAAAGTGAAAGTCAAGGTCATTAGGGTTCAAAGTAGATAAGAAGGTCTTGCAGGACCTACCACATACAAAACAAACAGCCACCCGAACAGCACAGAAACAAGTAATTTCAGCACATTCATACACGCGCACACACACATACACGCGAATCAAAACATACGCTGCATATAGAATTTCTGTAAAAGGGAGATCCTTCAAAAGAAAGAAAGCCAATTCATATAGAGAAAATTGCAGACTCGGTTTTATTGAGTATGTTCATTATTAGTTACAGACGCACTTGGACAAAATCAGACATAACTTTAGGGTGAAGATAGGAGTACCGCCTTGGAACGGTCAATGGCAAACATGCCACTGGGGGTTCAAACTGGTTTAGGGGCGCCCAACCTCACTCTTATCCCATCATCACCCCATCAGACATCAGTGTTAATAAACGGTATCCCCATCCGACTACTCCACAACATCAGTGATGGCAAATCCAGTTGTAAAATATATGTAAAACAGAATTATTAAAAACATAGACTGTTTT
>JAULCE010200413.1:0-11410 GCA_032359355.1 Macoma nasuta | reverse complement strand
AACATTCATCAGTCGCTAAACGAAATACATGTATGCCATGTCAGAGATATGCAAGTATTTGACCACTGATGTTGCCTACTATTTCCAATCGTAGGATAATGCAAAAAGTGTAGACTGATGAGTCTTCGTGCTGTCTAATCAGAAAATAGATTGTTTGCTTTTCATTACAGACAATGCATGAAGTACTTTGTCTATAATTCATGGTTTTGCTATTATCAGATGCAATATTTTCAGCATTGCGATAGATAAATGTGCACACTTTTTAACTCCCAAGAGACGATACTAGTTTTCCCTCATCTACTTCATACAAGTTTTTAACATCACCACTGTTTTAGTTCTAACTCATGTGCCGGTGATCTATCTGCAGTAGATGTATGTACTGGTGTTCCATATATTGACACCCGAGTCCAACAACATGACTCTTCCAGAGAGAAAATGACTCTAGTAATGATCAGTGATAAATACCACCACATGCTTGGTTGCATACACGGATACATCAGCAAAACAGGCAATAACAGATGGTGGAGCTGACATGGTTATTCAACATTCACGCGGGCAACAGCAGTCAATGCAGCTTCAGGCAAAGACTGCAGCAACCACAGAGCAGAGACAAAGGCCTTACAGAAGGCCATCACCATGGTTGAAGACTTTCAGAAAAGAAACAACTGCCTTATTCACAGATGCACTCTCTGAAATGCAGGCAATGAAGCTCCTCTAATATCAACTGCACTACAACGCTTGATCTGCGAATGGGCACTGCAGTTGATACAAGAAATCGTTTGAGACCCTGGAAACGAGCTAGCTGACTAACTGGCCAAACAAGGAGCCAAACACCAGAGCAATCAGAGGCCAATAGCAGCTATCAGGAGAAGAGGACCATGATCAGATCTACCAAAAGGCCCCGATAAGAAATGAATGCGTATCACCTTTTCAGCAGGCCGGAACAATTAATCACGATTGAGCTGCGATCATGGCACAACAGGCTTAATAGACATACGTAAACGAAGTACAAACTGATATCACCACCATTCTGCCCATGCACTTAGGAAGACCAGAGCATTTCCTCAAAAAGTACAAACGGTTCAATCAGAGAAGATAAACAGTACGGCCTTTAGTAGTATAACTGGAATGAAAAGCTATTTCTGGAAGCAGAGGAGCTAAAAAATACTGCACATTTTATTTTTCTGCAGGGCTGATTATGTAGTGCAAACGGGAAGAAACTTTTTGTGAAAAATTTTGTTGGGATTCAGCTAGTTTTAAGCATAATTACAGCAATTCCACCGAGCATGGAGGAAGACACAGACTTGAAGCAATTACGTTATTTGCAATTTTAAGATTACTGTAGTAAAGTTGTTTTGACATAAGAGTAAAATTAATGTGCATTGGTAAAAACGATACTATATCCTTATCAATATTAAATCCTTCGACAATTTATAACTCGTGCGAATAGTTTAATGTCAGGTCAGATGCCGAGTAACTTGGTATTGGATCCCGCTCGCGAAACTACTGGAAAATCGGATAAACAAAAACCGACAAACCCACAGAAGTTGCTTGTTTAACATATTAGCACAATTTTGTTTATTGGGAATTGAAGCGCGTTCCCACACAACAGAGTTTGAATACTTTTTCCAGGCGTCAGTTTGTCCAGTGGCATCGCTTCCTTCGACACGTTTACCGTTTATCTACACCCTGACGCTCCTCCCGTATGCAGTCACGTGATAGCAGTGGCCGACATGATTGGTGCGGATACTCACGGCAGAGGATCTGTGATAACGGTACTGGCTTTTTTTTACAGTAGATCCATCATTTTTGTTCAAATTGCACGATTGGACAAACGACACATGTTCCCCACATTTTGCCTGTGTAATCCAAAGAAGCCATTGTATCGAACATTTTGACACAATCTCCTTTTTTGATGAGGAATTATACTCAAAACGTTAATAGTGGTGCATGATTTCAAACACAGCAGGTGCTTTATTTTTGGTCATCAATTTGCTTTCTTAACCATATCGGGTTGATAGTGAAACGCTTTATAAGCACATTGTTAGACCATAATCATTAGAGTTGGAGCCCCGATGGTCAGAGGTGCACACTGTTTGCCAATGTTTAATATAAGGGGAAACAACCCCACATTGACTGGTCATATATCATAACTGGAATAATCCATATGAAAATTCAACAATGAAACGGTTAAGCTGTTTATTGAAAAAGGTTTTGTTATTTTACTTTCAGTTTTTAGACCCATGGGATTGTACAGATGAAACAAGTATTCAGTACTCGCTTGGAACTGGTATGACTGCTATATACTTTCATATAAACAGTGCCGCAGTTACTCTTAAGTTGTCGTTCCTGAGGAATTTAAATATCCACTTATCTGAACAGACTCAACTTACCTTGTGATATTATCCCAAAATTATCAAATGGATTCACACATAACATAGGTCCTAATCAGACTGCTCCTCAGTAAGCGGTCTTATTAGGACCTGTAATATGTGTGAATCCATTCGATCAGTTTGAGCATAATATCATATGGTAAATTGAGCTTGTCGATTCAAGCGGACAAGTAGCCGAATACTTAAATGTCATAGAGAGCTAGACCAGATAGTATATTAAGTCAATAAACAGAACCGTTTAACAAGAAACGCATATAAGTTTGCGAAGAATGAAAGAAAAAGCACACAAATAAAATCAAAGAAGAAAATGGACATAGCGACAATATCGTCTGTGTTTTAACATTAAAGTGATCAAACTGTGTGCCGATATACAAGCGACAAGAGGGATTGACCCATTCAAGTTTAGGTTTTCTCTACTGTCTGTAGCTTCTTTATGCGTTAATTATACACAATAATGTGTAGTGAGAGTCTAACCAGCTTCGATTTAAAACCACTTAATTGTTTTATTTAGAACTCATCAAATGCGATTAAATCATCAAAACCGTTAAAATCCATGTACATGTACTACTAAACTTTCTGTAAATATGTAAATTAAAGAAGGCAGCCGCGACCGCGAAGTTTCGCGGCACCACACAACAAATAGTTTCGCTGCTTCTCTGTATGGTTTCCTTTTCACACCATAAATTATAATGCCAATTTAAAATTAACTACAATAATACAGTTCAGCTAACAAAAAACTTTGTTTTGAAAAATAAATTATTGTGTCACCCCTCGTCACTTACTCATCTGCTCTTCACGACCGTCACCGCACCCACAGCATGTATATGACCTCTTCGGGTAATTCTTAGTAATAAGAATAGTCTTCCGACTTGGACATTATGAGTTTCGACTGTATCTAGTTAATAATTGATGTGTTCCGAATGGAAGTATTGTATAAAGTTTCTATTTCAGTAACGCCGAGTCCAGATTTGTTTAGTATAAACAACGGAACAGGGGAAATCTCACTAACACGAAACTTCGTCCAAACGGAAGTCCCTACAAGACAGTTTAATCTCACCCTCATTGCAAAAGACTTTTTGGACCAAACGGTTTGTATTTACTCCATATGTTCCCACAGAAATGTCCATTACGTCAACATTATAACAAATTTAATCGAAAGGTAAAATGCTAGGTTGATGTACTTAACAATGTTTGCATGTCAAGCCTTAAAACCGTTTGAGTTTCTTTCTATAACAATAAATGCATTCACTCTGAGGTATTTCGGTGTTTGTCGTAAACATGACATGATCAATTAATTGAATGTGTTCGAAATACCCGAGGTTCGAATTCAACTCGATCTTTGGTAAATAATTACTTATAGAAATAGTTCCCAAACTAAGACATGTGTCCACAAAAAACCCACACACTATCTTTTTTTTTTATCAGAGATTAGTGTCCAATAAAGCCTGACTTTGACAAACCGAATTGAAGACAACGAGGTTCAGTTGTACCTGTTTTTTAGAAAATGCGTGTTTCTGTGTCCTGCTTTAGAATCGGACCGTTTGCAAACGTTATTTAAGGTCAACACAATGTTCGTAAGTATTGAACAATTTAACTATTTACCTAATATGCTATTTTATACTCATTCCCCATGAAATCATATGGTGAAACACTGCAAGGGGTGATATCTAAAGGCAAGAAAAACATGATTTGAAATGGAGCAAATTTGAGTAAGTTTTGAGCATATACTCCGTTTCTCACAATCATTTCAATGGTTATGTACTACAGAGGCGTACACATGCGTTTTTATGAGGTAAAGTGTTCAGCGGTGATAATGTTCATACGTAGACAAGAAGGTCTTGCAGGACATACGACATATAAAACAAACAGCCACCCGATTAGCACAGAAACAAGTACTTTCTCAGCACACGAACACCCGCACACACACGGGCAACCAAACATAAGCAACATATAGAAGACACACAAGGACAAAAAACAGACATAAATCTAGGGTGAAGACAAGAGTACCGCATTGGAACGGTCAATGGCAAACACGCCACTGGGGTTTAAACAGGTTTGGGGGCGCCCAACCTCACTTATCCCATCATCATCCCATCAGACGTACAAAGTCTACTTTCGAATGCTTGTATCGTCATATTTTGTATTCAGACATTGGTGACCGTTTTGATTAATGTGACAACGTTATCCTGCCATCCGAACCCAAGGAAGTTGTATGTGCGCATGGGAACAGGTAAGCTAAATACCTTTCTTAGACATGCATTATCTAGACGTGTGAACTCTTGTAGTAATCCAGCAAATGGACATTCTAAACGGTGTTAATCAACATTTTATCTAGTTATTAGCTGGTGTTATCATACAGGCGTGTTCATGTCAAAATGACTGCGCTTCACATCGACTGAATGACCTACATATATTTCAATTGCGATATGTCGAATAATTTCTGTGTTTACTCCCCCTTTATTAGCGGTCGCAAAACATTTATTTTAACCCTTTCACCGCCGTAGTCTCCTAAATGCGCCATTAAAAATGGTGCAGTCCAAGATCAGACGCCGCCTTACAAGGCGGCTTCTCATCTGTGACCACTATTTTGCGACAAATTTTAGTCCCGTGTAAACAGTTTCGGAATATAAAAAACATTTTTTAATCGTCTCTGTGATTTATTACGCTAAATATTGATTTGAAACTAGTCCTAACCGTCATGTTTTCATTTGGTGCCGAAAGGGTAAACACGCTATGTTCAGACCGCTCCACTCGAAGGCACCCGTATATAAATATATATATTTGAGAATCATATGCTATATTCATATTTTAAACGTTTTAGCATACGTTTTCAGTTGCGGGGTCAGCATGAATTCGACTCAACGGAGTACAATGAAATTATTGAAGTTCTCCTGTAAATGCTTACATCTTTAAAATGTTGCACTAGACACTTAAGTCAGCAAATATACATTTGGCATAGATAAAATAATCTTGTTTCGTCAAAACTAGACGAGTAAATGCATGTTTACAACTGATGTTAAATCAGCGTTTACACTGTATACGTTTCGGACAAGATAATGTTACCCCTGGTGAGTGTCAAAACGTGGGGAACCAGATAAGACATGTTTTGTGGATAAACAACGTTTTCAGGGTTTTTATGTCGATTGATGCAACATGTCCTACATAGATCAACCTTTTTTTCTATTGAATGCAAAATAATATGTGTTCCCTTGTGTTTCAGCCCTGGGTACTTCTCTAGTAAGCGATTATAACTGTTCCGGGTCAGTGTTGACGGTCTCCATCAAATATCAGCACCCAACAGGAACGTTTGGCGTTCAAGGTTCATCATTAGTACTGCTAAGTGAGTCATCTTTTAACCCTTTACTCCACAGAAACGCCTTTTGGTATCTGTGTTCAGATGACTATTAAAAACATTGCGAGAAATGAAACGTTTGATCATAATAAACCAATGTTTCATTTTTCACAATAGTTCAAAATCATTCAACCCCACCCCTTTGCTCTTATATGATAATACATAATTTAAAGCACATATTTACAACTTAAAAAGTAAAAATTGTATAAAGAACAACATGTGGAGTAAAGAGTTAAACGCAACCAAGTCAATAGGTTCAAATTGTAATGACACAGTGCGTCAAAGTTTTAATTAAAACTCGTTGAGCCCTTAAGTTTTGACAAGGGAATAAGTTTTAAAATCGATTTGTATGTATTGGTACCATAAGAAATTACTGGTCACTAAATATTCTCGGAATTTGACTGGCTGACGTGCTGGAACGTACGCTAATTGGCAATAGAACCCAAGTTGTAATATGAATTTCATCAGGCATTTTATGTGGACCGTGACGTTGAGGTGAGAATACAGTTTTTGATATACGAGTACAATTTGGAAATGCCGTCACAAAATGTTAACTCTTAAAATCAGTGCCGTTTACTTGATAATGTTCAACCAATTATTCAACAAGGGCGATACTTTTTGTTTTTATTGGGGGCTGTTCACCTCGAATAACAAAAGTTAATTACATGGGGGAATCGTTCTTGAAAGGCGTATACTGTTGTAAATCGTTATGTCGAAGTTGGCGGGAATATGCATATAGAGATTTAAGTTCGAACTAACAACGATAGACTTCCAAACTTCGCCAGACTTACCATGAACAAATACCGGTTTTTGGTTCAGATTTTATTATCGATTAACGCATAAATGCAGTTTGACTTATCCGACTTCCGCTTTACTAAATACAAAATAACTGATAAAGTAATCAATCAACCTTTCAAATATAAAGGCGATCTAAGTCTTAATATGTCGACATGTTTTTGTGCTTCCAGAATAGAAAATAGATTTTACACTTTACTACATATGCTATGTTTAGACTCATCGTTTCTTATTAATTCAATTTAATTTTTTTAAGTTTCTTCTTCATCACAGAGAATGCTGACATTACTGGTTCTCCCCTTACAGCTCTTACATCCATATATGGCTAAGCTTACATTAAGAAGTACATTTCATGCATTTAAGTCATGCGTGCCTAGGCTTGACTAGATTTTATTGAAGTACCAATCACACTATAGGGACATCTTTCTCTCTGTTTTCTACCAGTTGTTCTTGGCTGTATCGTTGCAGGCGAAGTGTACAAAATCCGCTACTACTTCCTCACATTGAGGATCAGTGACGGGGCAGACACCGCGGATCTCACCTTTACTGTCACGGTCCAGATGAGACGGTGCAGTTCCAAGCTCAACAGCGCCCCAGACACATTGACCGTTAACAAGGCTGCCATGTTGACAATCTGGTTTGCCTGGTTAGTCAGTTGAACACCATGCTACACAGGATATTGGTGTCGCATGATAACGCATTCATGTGTGATGAAGATTCTGCGACGTTTATACCAGCCTGTTGATCAAGCCTGTCTCGTGGTCTAAAGCTGCTGTCACATATTACTCACCAGCCAGACAGATGATCACGCAGACCTATCATAACGTGGTCTAACGTTTATTTCGCGTGTTTCCCACCAGGCAAACAGGTTATCGAGCAGACGTATCATCACAACAATTAACAACTCAAGCCATATGCTCGTGCAGACTTATTCAAAATGAGATTATATGAAACGTATAAAGGCTAGGAGAACAGAAATTTAAAATATATAAAGTATGGAGTATGGGCTCGTAATGAGTAATACACTACGCAGACCTTTCTATGGAATACTATGGAATAAATGGTTAACGATCGGTGTAAAGTTAAGGCCGTGCGTCAACTATAGTTCGATCCAGCAGGTATATTATCACGTGGCTTAACCGCTTCACTGTTTACCCTCAATCATAGTGTCATATGCAAACAGCTTGGATCCGAAAGAGACGCCGAGTAACTCAGCGTCTCATGCAGATCAAAGCTGTTTGACACTCAGCCAACTTTTTCTGCTAAAATATTAAGTGAATATTGTGCATTCGCACGATTGCTGCGGCAGTGAAAGGGTAGAGTTGTGATTTTGTGTTCAACAGTCAGTTGACCAAGCTGGTCAATGAACACGTGATGGAAAGTTGCAGCCACAGGTGTCTGCTAATTTAGCTGACCAATCAACAAGTTCTGTCTCATCTTTTGAGTTGGCGTTGTGCATGTATTTGGTTCAAGTAGTGCAATAAAACTATACGCAATATGGCTGACGTCACAGGAAAAGGGGCACTCGGACATATCAAATAAACGCTGACTCAGCTCTTTTTCAGCGCTATTATTCCAGCATCTAGTCACGAAATTAACCATTTGTATTCATTTAAATGTAGAATCGGATGTCATCTAAGACTGCAAACAGTGCAGACCCTGACCAGGCGCCTCGTCAGTGACGTGGCGGCTGGTCTGGGGCTACACTGGTTGCTATGTCCATATGCCCCTTTTCGCGTGACGTGGCCCATATGCTCGGTAAGACTTTTCCACAAGGACAGCATCATAAGGCGTATATATAAGAAAGGGTTAAGTGTTACGTTTTTACATTTATATCTTTGTTGTGATGACTGTTAAAAAGTGACGTTCCCCGATAAACCGTTACACAGTTCAGTTCATCGTTAACATCTTCGATCTGGCTGAGATTAAGATTGATCTCAAAGTTAATGATAAAGTTGTTTAAGCACTGAGCAAGGTTTTATAGACAAATACATGTAGTATATAGCTTTTTTATGAGAAAATAGATTATCCTACCAAAGAACACAAAGCGGTATATATATAACATGTAATCCCGTAGCTCACTATGCTATGATTAGATCCATCCACAAGAAAAATATCTAAGCAAACGGATAATGTCAAATTTGAAAGATTTGGAAACATTGTGGAAAATTAAGCATTTTCAAATAATGAGATTTTTTTCCATTTTCAACAATGCTGCTACAGTGGCATCAAAAGGCGTATTTATGGAGTTAAGGGTTAATGTAGGTGTATTTACTCTTATTTGCTTTCACACATTGTTAGACACATTGTCCGAGGCATGGGTCTACAAAGTACACACACAGCCGGACAGACGGACATTCATACGAAATTCTACGTTATGTGGCCTTTTGCGTAAAAAACATCAACTTATGTGGCTATTTTACACACAATTCCACCTGATACTAACGAAAAGACAGACAGCCTCTGTCAATTGATGTGGCTAATAGATATAAATTATTTACGAACACATTTAGACACATTACGTTCATTTCGTCAATGCGGACGGACGGACGGACAAGGGAGACATGGAGACTGGGAGACAGATGGCGGTAAATTCGTTCAAAATTGTTAGCAATTCAAATAAATATTGAAATAAACTGACTTATGTATATCTTCAAACCGCTTGGATCCGGGTCAGACGCCGATGTACACTGAGTAAGTGGGGCGCTTTGTTCTTTAGCATGGTCTACTCTCAAGCTTGCGGAAGGGCGAATATATTCCAGCTCTGAACTTTATGTAAGTTTAGACATCAATGAAACCAATTTCGCGTTAAACCTTTAAATACCAGTTACAGTCGAAACTCGTCGTGTAAAAGTAGGCAGGACAATGCTTATTTCGAACTGAAAATTGAATTCGAGTTTCGGCTTATTCAAACTTTAATAAGATAGCCCCCTAGTCACAAATCGAGTTCGAGATATCAAGGTTCGACTCCAGGTCATAAAGCGCCAGGACTTAACAAATATTGGGGAATTGATAAATATAATTACCTACCCACTCCTTTGTTTCGCCGAGGTGTGTAATTCTCGTGCAGCCCTGAGGAGACAAAAGTTATATACACACCCCGCGCTTTTTTCTTTTGTCTCCCCAGGGATGTATACGTATATTCTCTCTCTCTCTCTCTCTCTCTCTCTCTCTCTAGTTTTGTCTGCCATACCTAATTGAAATAATAGAGTGCGAAAGGAAATAATATTTGATAAATGCCAATTTACCTAGAATATTGATCAAAACTGTTTGCAACTGGTTGTCCGCTGCATGCAACATGTAACGCGACTGTTTACTAAAGGCAAGCGCGTGAAGCATTGAAACAAAGTATAGTGCCGCATTTGTAGCATTTTTGTGATAGTTTCGTGGAGGGGCTAAATCATAAAACTATTTATTCATTAGCACTGCATGTCTGCGGTTTATGCAGAATGAAATAGAATGTCACTGAATGACTATATATAATACATAATTGACTATATTTCGTTAATGTTACTTGAAATGGGAATATTAAAGTATACAATAAAGAGGTTATTATATAATTTTCGGTCAACAAATTCGTTGCAGCAAGTGAAACCCCTAGTCCAACTTGTACATGTATATAATAGTTGTATATGTTATTGTATGAATATCGGTCTGTATTTTGGTTTGGGTGTCATTGCTTTGGACTGGTGACTACTCGCCTAACGGCTCATCCTGAGCTACGCCCACAAAACATCAACCCAAACCAAAATGCAGACCGATGTTCATACAATAACCTATACAACTATTCTTTTTCAAACGCCAACTAGGAAGGGCGACTGCGGATATGAGCTTTCACTCCTGCATATAATCTTTGTAAGAATCAACAAAACTACCCACAATGTCGATATGACGCGATTAAACGTTTAAACGTCATGCCGTTGATAAAAGGCTAGAGTGACCGAACACTATGTTTCCTGATAGCCCTATTGTTTCGTGATAAGCTAATTGTTTACCAATTAAAGAGTTGAACTTTTGTAAAAAAAAAGCATTAAATTGACCGAAATTTGTACTTTATTTTTGTAAGTAGCATTATTCACAAAAGAGTCTCATCTTGAGAAAATAACTAATTTCTTTCCAGCTGAAGGATTGCATTTTCAAAAGAAAATTTTAGAATACTTAATATTTACATTTGCAAAATTGTACCCACAATTTTTTCAGAGGTCATGTGCTACTGAGGCATTAAAATGCATTGTAGTAACCGGAATTGCAATAACAACCGGAATTGCAATAATTATTGCAATTCCGGTTGTAACTGCGATTCCGGCTGCTACGACCCGCTATCCACGATTGTCACGTGAGGTATGAAAACCGTCTTAAATATGATCAGAGATCGAATATCTCGGAGTCTGATTCGAATCAAATCCACATGAAACTCGGGCAATTGCATAGGTTCCCCAAATTTGATTTGAATCAGACGAAGTTTAAAATAAAAGCGGACGAAAGTTTGAACAGGTGGCAAATTTAGCTGCGGGATAAAGTTTGCAGGTTTATAACTTAATAGTAGATTCTTAATTTCAAATAAAGTTTACCTTTATAAATCACTCCTTCAGGGGATGAATCAATTTGTGGGTCATACGTTTACAATGCATTAGTCCTTACCCAAAAAGACCCGCATTTTCACGCCTCTGTAGTACATGCCCTTTGAAAACGCTGTGGAAAATGGAGGATTTGCTCATTATGAGCAAATACTCCATTTTCCACAATGTTTTCAAAACATTCAAATTTCCTTTCTATTAGATAGTCATCCTTTCCATCAGGGGGCCGTTTCACAAAGCTTCTTAGTAAAATCTTAAACTTAAGTGAAAATTTCAAATGCAGATTTCCAATT
>JAULCE010200302.1:0-11411 GCA_032359355.1 Macoma nasuta | reverse complement strand
ACAAAGCTCTTAGAGTGGTGTCCCACCACTCTAAGAAATCAACAGTTTACAACATTAATACTAAGCAGTCAACTATGGTTTGTTTGAAAGAGTCACGGATTCGACAGTAATATTTTGCACAGTTTATGCATGCATGGTAGGGAATCACGCCGTTTTCAGGAAATGTGAAGGATATTATTTCTTTAATGTTTATGCGCGTATATTTGCATTAATACTACTGATGTAATGAAAACCAAGCAATACCGCTCCTTATCAGACGCCGTATTTGAGACACTTAACTTGCCTGGGTCTTAACTGCTTTCCTAGAGAACTGAAAAATATAAGTTCACACGCGGTCTTATTACGGAAGTTGGAATTTCATAACGTCGGTGAAGTTCGAAAAAGATGTAAGTATTCTTTTTACAAAGGGCACTTACGTCTTTTCCGAACGTCGCCGACGATACCGGTGTCTGAATTTGAGATCTGCAGGATTATGCGTCCGACTTTTAAAACAGTGTAGACCTCTCAAATTTACAAATGATAAGTCACATTACAGTGGGAGAAACTATATTATTTACCGCTCAACGCTAACGAAACGCTTACGCAACACAAATGATATGAAACAAATAACTTTATGACCATTTGTGAAGATCATATTACTTGTATGTATCAAACATCTGGTGGCCAGATCAGAAGCCGAAAAGCTAGGCGTCTGATCTGGCAATAGAATATGTTTACAGGTTTACCTGAAGTGGTCAATGTCTAACGCGTTAGATTTTAAAGAATAGCGTTCATGAGCCCACAGTACGTCATATATCACTGCAGCCGGCTGTAATAGGAAACTTGTCGGTATTGAAAACAGTGTAGACCTTGAACCGCCGCGTGAATGTCGGATCTGTGAATATAGTGTGTGGCCAATTCAAATTCATGATACAGATTGCCTTCATAATATTGCAGAGCCTACACTGTTTGCAATGTCGCGTGGGCCCTATTCACAGCCGGTGGCCCAAATGCCTTAAAGACTCGTGCAGTAATTAAAACTTTTAACGAATAGCTGCCGATTCGGTTGGGTTAATTATTTCACTTCTACAGGTTCGAAACTCTCCGGTTTGAAAATCTCAGAAACCGCGTGGTATGCTTTATGTGGGTTTGTACGTTTTGAGCCGCTTCATACGCGATTATATAAAGGGCAACATGTGGTTCTGAAATAGTTTAAACTGGTTCAAAAGCATCATTCCTCCGAAT
This sequence comes from Macoma nasuta, assembly GCA_032359355.1. NCBI lineage: Eukaryota > Metazoa > Mollusca > Bivalvia > Cardiida > Tellinidae > Macoma > Macoma nasuta. Next base: position 10,187 of record JAULCE010200302.1, on the reverse strand, counting down.
ACGGTCATATCGACTCAATTCTTCTCTGAATCGGTTAAGCTTTCCGTTTCAATTTGATACCACAATTTCTTCCAATATTCCCCAAATAATCAAAATTAAAGAAAGGGGCAATTTGGCAGATTTTGTATATTTTGTTAAATGTGGTAAAACAATACTACAGTACTACAACAGTACACATCCGATCATAAAATTCGTTCCAGCCGAGCGAGGTTTTGATTCTCGGACCTCTGGCTTAAGGGACCAGCATGCTTCAAATGCGCCACTCTGCTGTGTGAACATATTTGATCCGGTACAAGTATTCAAAAACAGTTATGAGGTAATTACTGTATGACTTGGCGAATCAACAAGGAACTTTTATCAAATGACCCTTCATCTTTTCTTCACCTAACCCCTTCACTACCCTAACCCGAGTGTAGTGACATATGCAAACAGATTGAATCCGAATGAGACGCCGAGTGACTTGGTGTCTCATTTGGATCCAAGCTGTTTGACAGTCGGCCAATCGTTTTACCAAAGGTCGAGGGAGTGTGTAAAGTCTTAACCTCTCAACCGGAAGTAGAACAAATATTGCGCATATGCACAACCTGCTTGCAGTGAATGCGATAATACTTCCTGTTATGCATCAAATGTGTAAAAATACACATACATTACATGATGATATAGTTTAGATGCAGTAGAGCGGTGCAATGGAAGCGTGTGGGTCCATAACCCAGAGGTCCGAGGACCGAAACCTCGCTCTGCTATAACTTTTTGCAGCAACATTGTTTGAACTCCTCATAGAATTATCGGTCATCTTTTTTCTCAATAACAACTTGCTTACAAACCAATAAGTAGGGCACAACTAGAAATGCATGTACCTTTATGACTTTGATAATATTGATAATATTCGGAGCTGTTCTTGTATATAGAGGAATACGCTAATATAAATACAAGGCCAGAGAACAACAGTGTAGACTGGGATTCTATACAGTGTCTGATAAATTAATCGACACAGGCTACTACCGAAATTGGGGACTGTTTTTATTGTCTTATTTGTACTTCAGTGTAATTCGATTTTTAAAAAAACTAGTCCCTTAACTTCAACACGTATCCACAACGCCCAAAACGTATGTGTGTTGCTCATTATAGTTCGAAAATAGCATGAATTAGACTTAAACGAGTTCGGTAAAACGTGGCTCGACAGTACTGTTCGATAAAGTATCTTAATGTGAAATTTGTAGTAATTGCATCAGATATTTAAATCTTAGTTTAATACCTTTACTTGATTATATATGTACAACACAGCAGAGTGACGCAGTGGAAGCGTGCTGAGCCCATAACCCAGTGTCCGAGGATCGAAACCTCGTTCTGCTAGAACTTTTTCTATATTATGATGGGTGGTGTAGTAATTGCTGTAACAAAATGCTCAATACACACGCCAAGATGGTGCTAGAGTTCAAAGATCATAATTTTAATGATATTTTAAGACTTTTGTCTAGGCCCATTTGTGACCACAACCCCATTGTTCTACCAAGGTGTGAATGTAACTGTAAACGCGTGGGGAACTCAAGATTTTAGTACGCTAGGCAACAAAGCAGTACAAGAGAGGCCCTGACATCTCAGGGTGCAGGTTTAATTCACTGACTGAACACAAAGAATAACTGTAAATCAGAGCTCTTTAACCAATCGTAGACCCCTGATCTAGGTCTACGATGTTTGCCAATGTCTCTTTACTGAAAATGGAAAACAGACGTTAACAACACAAACAGACAAATAACCATTGTTGGAATTGTGTTCTCCATTTAAAATGTACCGTGTGGGACGGGCCTCTATTTAGCTTTTCTGAATACGGGTGTAGGGTCCGACTGTCATGCTTTTTCATGAATTTCTGGCGATATCAGTTTAGTCGCGCGGAGGACGAATGTCTTAAACCAGTGTGTTTAATATTGTCCATAAACATATAGCACGATTTTTACAGAAATCATGGATGCAAGTTTTAATTAAAAAGGAGATTAGATTATAAAGAAAATATGAATTAAAAAAATAGCTGTCTGCATTCAGGATTCGAATATTCAGTCTTTGTGATTACAAGACCGCCGAACTTTCCACTAGACCATCGGGTCATTTTTAGTACACGAGAGCGATTGAGGCATAGCTAATCATACTAACACAGGGTGGTCTTACTACGTGGTTTCTGACGTCATTTTTGTTACAACGCCAACTAGTTTTGAAGGTAAGCAACGTTTGATCCAAATGTTCGAAGTGTAATAGGTATCTTATTTCACACTCTATATCGAAAGAGAATGTGTATAGATATGCTTATACCTTAAACTGATTGCCGCCAGTGCCGAAGAACTTGAAAAATATGCTCTATTGGCATGCGTCTACGGCAAGCAATTCCATTACAAAGTGTTCTCGTTTTCGGGAAAAATATACTCTCATGGTGGCAAATTCGCATTTATATTAACTTTTTCTTCGACTGCGGCATATGTCATCAAAATCAAGTGTGAAATATAATAATTATGATTCGAGCGTTTGTTTACTTTACGTTGTAACAAAAGTGACGTAACTAACCACGTAGTATGGCTAATCTGTAACAGTTAAGACTTATGTAAGAATCGTAATTATTCAAGAAAACAAACGAAGAATTTGACAAAGGTTAACAAGTCTCAGGTCAATATTGCCAGACAATAAATCAACAAGTTTCGAACATTTTGACATTCGTATAATATCAACACTAGTATTCCTCTGAACATTATGAGCAGAGTGGCGCAGTGGAAGCGTGCTGGGCCTATAACCCAGACGTCCGAGGATCGAAACCTCGCTATGTTAAAAGTCTTTGCTTTCGTCGGTCAGAGGCTTGCGAACACTCGGCGCCCGCGGGACGCCAGAATCGAGACGGGCTCCTGTCAAGCGCAGAAGCTCGGTCGTCGTCAGATACTGAGGGCGTACCTTTGGTGTAAACGGCTAATTGCGTATGAACTGAGTAAATGTCAAAATATCGAAATTTAACAAGATTTCGACATTTTTCTGAGTCTTATTAAATGTCAGAAATTCTAAATACGACGTTTCCATGTTTTTGTCGAAATTTGCCAACATTTTGATATTTTTCTTTGACTTAGTAAATGGCAAAATGTCAAAATTTGACTTTTCAACTTTTTTTGGCGAAACGGCGAAATGTAGAAATTGGCCAACACTTTGACATTTTGTCTGAGACTAAGTAAATGTCGAAATTCGACATTTCGAATATTAAATACGTTTTCGACATTTCCTTAGTCTCAGACACAGGTACGCCCTCAATTGATTATTTTATAGCTTCGCCATTTGCTCTACACATATTGGTGATAAAACGAAATTTGAGGTTCAATATTAATGAATTTGTTCTCGCCCGCGAAATGTAAAAAAATCCAAAAAAACACGAAATAAAACACGAAATGGAACTATAAAAGGCGAGTTTCGCCACTTATACTACACTTTCTTGCTTATTATGGTAGAATAATGATAAAAAACGTACACAGATGCATTCTTCCTAAACAAAACAATTGAAAAAAAACGACATTTTACGGTCAACATGTATTTGCAGCAGGCGTTTGTGGCGAATCTGATCAGCCGTGAAAATTTATAAAAACACCCAATGAATCTTTGAAATCGACATTTGCCGCTAATGCTAGCTTAACTGGCATAATATCATAACATAATAATAAATAAGTACACATAGACTATTTTACTTACGATATTGCTTAAAAAACGTGATTCGATGATCAATATAATTTTGTTTGCACCCGACCGCAAAATGGAAACAAAACATGAATTGGTTCACTTTTCGAAAATTGATCGATTTGCGCAACTTGTTATTTCAATTGGGAAGTTCTTAACCCCTTCATTGACTATCCCCAACCATAGTATCATATGCAACCAACTTAGATCATCCGAATCCAAGCTGTTTGTCACTTAGCCATTTTCTTTCGAAACAAACTTTTGAATATGTGACGTTAAAAATGAAACAGACGAAATATTGCGCATGTGCACGATTGACGCGTCAATGAAGGGGTTAACATGTCGTATATTTGCTAAGCGGGGTATTTATCTGAAACTCCGCTGACTATGAATAATAATCGTTTAATTCAAGATATCGGCCAGTATTACTTAATATATATAAGTTTTTAAAAATACTCTTTGGCTCAGCAAACGGTCGTTTCAATTCGACATTTGCTCGAAATTGCGACATTCCGACAAAAATACCATCTCAGTCACAGATATAACGATAATGGTTAAACAGATTAGGTCTCAAAGTTAGTGTCAGCTTTCTTGTGTTCTTACTCTTTATCGACATAATCGCACGGGCCATGCGGTAGATTGGAACCCCGATCAGACGCCGTATTCGATTTAAGGTCAGACTTCGGGTGTAGACAAACAAAATGAAATTGAAAACATTGCAAAGGAGAGCGATATTTAAGCAGACTAATTAAATGCAAATAAATGCATTAGATTATTTGTCGAAATGTCGAAATTAACATCGTTTCGTGTTTTATTAGAGACTAAGTATATGTCGACATTCTGACAATTTTTGTAGAAATGTCTAAATTGCGAAATTGACATCATTTCGAAATTTTCAGAGACTTAATAAAAATATTAGAGATTTACAAAATAGATTTTTTAAGAGTTTTTCACGTTCAATAGAGCGGTTAGAAAGTGATGCGTACTTAAGGGGATCTCTATAGTGAATGCATACGTCAGGGAATCTCTATGTACATAGTCTTAAATTACAGACCCCTTGACACATGTGTTTTTATATCAGATACCGGCTTCCTCGACTACCAACGTTCGCATGTAGAGAAAGAAGTAGTATAAACTAGAAAATGTGTCCATAGGACACAGATGACCCCTCTTCCGCTTTGTCAAAAGATGCCATATTTTCACAAAAATGGCCGTAACTTCGAAATGAAATGACTGAAGTGATTTACATGGCTGTCGAACTAGATCAAGATATTATGGCCACAAATATGTGTGTAAAGTTTGGTGAGAATTGGACAAATACTTTTTTAAGAATTAGATCATACAAAATGTTTGGGTAAAAAAATGCCATATTTTCACAAAAATGGCCGTAACTTCAAAATTACTAAAATGATTTACATGGCTATCGAACTTGATCAAGATAATATGGCCACAAACATATGTGTAAAGTCTTTTGAGAATTTGACAAATACTTTTCAAGAATTAGATCATACAAACTTTTCGGGACGACTGAGGGCGTACCTTTGGAGTAAAAGGCTTATTGCGTATCAACAGAGTAAACGACGAATTGTCGAAATTGGACAACATTTCGACATTTTTCTGAGGCTTATTAGATGTCAGAAATTCTAAATTCGACGTTTCCACGTTCTTGTCGAAATTGGGCAACATTTTGACATTTCGTAGGCGTAATTCGAAAATGTCGTATCAGCAATTTGGCCCGAAAACGTTTTCTTCATTTTCGAACTAACACTACCGTGGCGTATATTCTGCGTAAACACCGGAGCTGATAGCCAATAGGAAAGCTGAAAAAACGACATGTGAAAAAATGGCTTATAATTCCATTGGTTGAAAAGTTCGATCTGCGAAAAGGTCGTATGTAACAATGCGACAACGGTGGAATTTATATACCGATTAAAACGTTCCTGTTTACAGATGCGTTTCACTTTCCAAGTTTCCCTTATAAAAAGGGCAAAGAAATGGCTTCTGAAAACTGATGTGTATGTTTTACTTTGTGACAATACATTCGAAATGGTCGTATACATTTTAGTTTACTTTAGTTCTCATGCGAAAATGGCGTATGATATGGATTTTGTGGACTATTGTCGTACATAGAATACAATATAGAAACCCGAAACTCATTAATCATGCAAACATGTCATAACGGGAAATAAAATACAAAATTGCCTTATGGCATAGTATACTTACTGTGATAAAACTCATAACAGCGATATTGCAATTATTAACACTATATTTTATCAAAGTCCCATAAAAAATCGACGCATTTTTAAAAGAGACAAACGGTTTTTTCCTTCTCCTGAAAAGTGACAAAATTGCTGATACGACATTTTCGAATTACGCCGACGATTTGTCTTAGATGAAGTAAATGTCAAAATGTCGAAATTCGATGTTTCGAGGTTTTTATTAAAATGTCGAAATGTCGAAATTCGACATTAAGACGTTTTTGTCGAAATTCGACGTTTTCGATATTTCGACCTTTCGACATTTTTGTACACCATTTTGACATTTTTGTACGCCACTTCTCTTAAAACAAAGTCTAGTAAGCACAGAAAAGCATAAAACGTAACTTTCACCTGATACCATTTGAATTATTGGAACTCTTATGGTACAGCTGTGATTAAAAAAACAACCAGAATATGGTACCGCCGTGTTTTCCATGACGGGTATGATTTGAAATTTAGCGGTGGTATTTTTAACTCTACATATCTTTCTACCCTAAAGACCACATGAAAGCTTAGATCTACACCTTGTGTTAAATACTAACATTTTTGAAATAAATTCATCGCTTGGAAAATAAATGATACCGCCGTGTTTTAAAAAAAACCGGAATGTGTGACTCGGCGGCGGTCTTTTTTAACTCGCAATAACTTATGAACTTATGCACCCAATATCTGCACCATTGGAGAAAAGAGGGTAGGGCGATGTTTTCAGAACGGCAAACATTTGGTAGTCGGCGGCGGTCTTTCTTTAACACGTATTTTTTTTTTACCGAACGTCCAATTAACATAGTCTATATACCATATCCAGACCTTTGATTTGTTACCAAGATATATCAAATACACACCATATTGACCGAATTATGGGGTTGCGCAAACCCGGCCCGGCCGTAAAAAAACACCTGTCTATTTGTATCGACATGCCGAAATTCGACTTTTTGTCAAAATGTCGAAATTCGACATTACGTCAAAAGTGTCGAAATCAGACATTTCGCCAAAATGACGAAAAGTCGAAATTCGAAATGTTGTCGAAATTTGACTGTTGTCGAAACGTCGAAATTCGACTTTTTGTCGAGATGTCGAAAATCAACATTTCGACATTGTTGCTAACTTTACACACATTAAATTTCCGGTTCAATCAGTTATTCCTCCGATTAGCTACAGCATGTGTTGCGGTTAAATATGGCGTCTTAGAAACAGCTTGATCCGCTTTTATTAACCGCAACATGTGGTGTTTGGAAGTGATGAATTGGTGTTTCAGCTAAAACCCCTCGAAAACGGTCAGACCTATTCGGTTCGGTTCCCGTTCTGGTTAAAAGTTAATTAGTTTCAGTACTGTAGTATGTGTGTAATTTATGAGGCTTATAATACAATATTCAGTTCTTTGTTCCTGTCTCTTGACAGATGATCAAGCAACGTCAGGTGTAACCAGGAGCCCACTGAAGGTGGACCACGTGTAAAGTGACTCTATCACCGAGCAACGTGCAAGTGTAACGTTGTCTCCGGCGTCCAGGTGAACGTACACGTTGTTGACTGCCGCGGAGCGTCCTTGTGCTGGTGTGTTACCTGGATGTGTATGGACAAAAACCATAAAATTGTTGTTTTTTCGGATCCAGCAGCTCAAATAACTTTCGTGGTCGTATGCCGTCACCAGCGAGGCAGAGAAAAAGTAATATCCCGGGATGGAGCAGGTGAACACCCCGGTGGCCTTGTTATATCCTCCGCCGACATTACTGACGACGCTGAGGAACGTGAGTTGTTCTGATGTAGGGTCGATGTCTTTAGGCCACATTGCAGTGAAGCCGACCGCTTGACCTATGAAAAAATCATTTAGCATATTATAAGAAATATCAAAACATTATTTACTTCTTACAATACTTTAATTTTATCTTCAGTAAGCCACGATCATTCCTATATGTCTTTGCTAAAGGTGTGAAGCCAGATAGAACTCCGAGTTACACACTTTCTCATATGAATCGTAGACGACGGTTTTAAATTTGGCACAAAACGAGTTTTAAGCCCTCAAGCGAAATCTGCAACTGACTATTTGATTTCATATGTTAAAGTTAAAGTTATAGTATACGTAAAACCGAACAAGTAGGGGCGGCTAGATATCTTAAAATCGCCATTGGGCGCTATTTTATGGGGCGTGAAATACGAGAATGTCTATTTACATCCTGTCGGGTATCATATTCCATCTGACTCCAATGAGTTCAAACGTCGGTATTTTAGTCGTTTTTATTCGGTAAGGAATATCTTAAATAAAACATGTTTAAGATTATACTTAGAGCGTGTGCCCTAGGATTGTAGCACATCCTAGAGGATGTAGTAAAACAATCATTCCCCAACATATCATCGGTCATGTTCTAACACGATCCAACCCTTGCGCCGCCGTTCCTATCTGGAGAAAATAAAGATATTGAATTGAATAGAATTGAATGACCTCTTAGTGTGACATTGGCCTTGTGCAGATATATATTTGAAAGATGAAATCTTGAAAAGGAAATACGTATGCCAACTGATAGTGCTCAATTTAATTGTTTGTGCACATTCATGCAGTATTAAAATTAACACATGTTACGATGCTCCGATTCCCTGCCAGATCAGTTGCGGTAAAATATGGCGTACAGAATAGTTCAACACTGTCAGAAATTTCATGATGCGCTTTATAACGGTTATGCCGATTCAATTTTCTTCCGATCAGTTACAGTTCCGTTCTAGTTTCAATTTACGCACTTTCGAGATTGATATTGATCGTGAGCTTACATAAGCCGGAAAAAACATCTAGCTGACTCCATTGCCAGGATATTGTCTAACAATATTTCGGAATTCGCCGAGTTCTTAAGCCGGAAAATTCCGAGTGTATTTGTGGTCATCTACCTTCTGTCAAACTGGGAAGTGATCATGTGAAAACGCCAAGTTAAGATTTATCCTTCAGCCAAAACACCATCGTCTGCGAACAAATATCTTATGCTTAATTTTCAAATTTGTTTAGCTCCGTCGAATTAAGTATAAGTGATGTCAAGAAGATGTACCCGAGACACCGAGTTATCATCACACTTGTATATTGTTTGCATGTATATATGCATGATCGGGATTGGCCATTATCATCTCTTTCTGTGTTTGAAGATGAAATATTTAACCTATTTCTTCAAGAATAATTATCATTAAGAGTTCAATCTCTTGGAACAGTTATCTATTGTACTATATTAACCATTTACCCATATGCTATTTTACAACTCATCCACAATGCCATTATATACCAAAAAGGAAAATATCTAGTAGAAAGATCAACAACAACTTTGAATTTGCCTTGAAACTATTGTAAGAAATGGAACATTTGATCAATCCTTTCCTCCACAAGCTATGTTTAACCTACTCAAGAAGATAAAATGCCATTTTAAATTGTTTTTAAAACATGGTAGAAAATGGAACACTTGCTTGTTTGAAGGAAATGCTTCATATCCTAAAATGTTTTCAGTAGCAGCCTTAGAGTTAAAGATGCACTAAAATGTACTTCTGTGTAGGAAACATCTATTTTTTCCGCTGCCAATGTCGCCAAATGGCAATATTGCAAAAGTTGCGGTCCCGGTATAACCGCAGCATTTCCAAGACGGCGTTTGATCAGAGAGTCCACGTTTTGGATTACAATAAGTCTAATTATAGAGGCATTGAATAGTGTTATTCTATTTCTCTCTTTAGGGTACGATCCACCAATTGCAAAGGATGTTCCTCCGTGGGGTTGTCGAAAGCAGTTGCAAATAAATAGTCCCAAGTTTTTTGCCTAACAGTAGCACTTTTGACTTTAAAATGTGGCAATTTTTTATACTGGATATCAGACTATAATACTAAAATAGCATTTTGGCTAATTGTAAACTGGATAAGTCACAATTTTGGAGATGAAATGAAAGTGAAAGTAAGACGGTGCCCATTGGATAGGATAATGCCATATTGGAAAATGTGACATCAGGGGTATTTGTACACCAGACACTGACTTTTTTATTAGATTTCACACGATCCCCTATTGTTTCACTGATTTATCTAAAGAATATGAATATATCTATAGAACAAAGCATGTTTGCTTTGCTGGAAAGGAATTAAAGTTGCTAAAATCAGTTTTGGAATTTTATATGAAATACATAGGGTTTCATCATTGGTGGACAGATATAGAGGATCTTACATAAGTTGTCATTTGATATCATATTTTATCAAACGAGTTCGGGAAAATAATATTAAACG
>JAULCE010200191.1:0-11412 GCA_032359355.1 Macoma nasuta | reverse complement strand
TATATATATATTTATCATTTCTAGAGACAAATAAAGTATATAAGCATATGTAAATAGCGATAAGAACATCACTCGAAATTGTGTAAACACTACAGTATGAGTATAAGGTAGCTTGCATAGACGGGCGGACCTTCCTGTTCCAAGTCCACTTTGCAAATATTACTGAGGTCAATATCGACAGAATCAGAGTATTATCAAATACATACAATACGTTCTCACCGAGGAAAACATTCGCTAGTGTCAGTTTAAAGTGTTCGTCTGTCAACAACTTCAAAGCTTCATCACCTACCTCCTCTTCTGCCTCAAGTCTCGCCAGAAGCAGTGTGTCCGTGAAGTGACGAATGTTCTCTGGAATGTTTGTAAATGTCATCAATTATTTCTGTCTTGATAATCAATTACTATCGTCTACTAATTGTTACTATTGCCTACTGCTTCAATGTACCGAACAAGTAACTTTAGACTAAGTTCGACTTTTAGTAGTCAATACATATACTTCGATTTCAAATATATAAGGTTTATATTATCTGTTAAATCTTTCAGTTTTTAATGTTAAGCATGCATGTTTCTTCCAAGAAACCTTGGGAAGTTCCATGCCAATTTATTGTCTCTGTTATCCAGTATTAATCTATGTGAATACTATTTCTAAACACTAAAATTACAATGTTACTTAGTTTAGCATGTGTATGTATGACATTAGATGTTATCGACTCAAGAAGACTATAGTCTAAAACTAAACAAAATTCTGGTAGTGTCGACACATGATATTCATCACCGTAGTCGTCTGAATGCGCCGTTGAAATAGAGCAGTCTCAGATAAGACGCCGCCTTGCGTCTGACCTGGGACTTCACTATTTCGTACCAAATTTAAGTCCCGTATAAACAGTTTCGGAATATGCAAAATAAAACGTCACTGTGATTTATTACGCTTAAATATGTTATCTGAAACTCTGAAACTAGTCACAGCCGAAAATTTTAAATTTGGCGCCGAAAGGGATAAAACATAACGCATGATACCCTCTTCTTGCACCAGTATAAATACCATAGGCAGGAACACTGGGTCATATTGTTCAGTGTTCCTGCCTTTGGTATTAAATAATAATTTTAACCATCTGTCTCAGGTCCCCGTTGTTGACGGCATATTCTGTTGCTAAATAATGTTTGGCACAGTGATGACAAAAAAAAACATATTGTTAAAGGCGTTAGCGGCAGTTACAAATCTCGGCTCCTGCGAGAGTTACGTAACGTCGGTGTACAAGCATTTCACTCTTGTTAACATTCGTTTTTCAATATTTGTTACTTGTTACTTTATTCATTAATAACAATGTAAAAATGCATATGCATTTTTCACATTACATTTATTTAATCAAGTAACAAATGACTATATATGGTTCTAAACCGTAGAAAAGAGTCAATACAATCTTAAACATATCGGTGACCCCTATTTCTTATTTCATATTTCAACAAGCATTTGCACGGTCCTTCAACCTACAAAGTTTAAACAAAATATATTATGTTGAAACAAATTATCTTAACTGCGGCAAATTTCCTATTGATACGCGCTTTATTAACCAAAACCACTGAAATTTCAAAAGCAGGACAACAGTTATGATTCTCCTACTTGCAAATGAATACATTTACCGCTAAATATTAAAAAAATAGTATGTTAACCTGTCACTATATTTCTATATTGAGTCTTTTTAAATGTAATGTTTCGTTCGAAACATTCGTCAGAATCAACAATTTATCTAAAGGTGTATCTGGTCAGCCTCTACTTTTAAGAAATATGTTTTGTGTCTAATAAAAACTCATAAGTCGCGTTCTTTACATAACAGGGATGAAATAATTACTTTGTAGTAATCATTTGAATCTGACTTATGAGGGCATAGCGGGCGGGCATAAGTCTTACATTTTAAATTATATGTGTGTTGGTGACAGTTGCTTCTTTACATTTCTAACATATAACTTTCTTTATCACATAAATACCCGTATCTTCGATTTGAGAACAAATCACGAAACAAGGATTATCCAACATGTGTGATAACAAGAACCGAATTGCATTCATACGCGCCGCATTTGCACTGTTTAGTTGGTAAAAAGAATCCATCACTCGTTCGTCTCAAAAAGACAGGTACAGTGAATTTTCGATAACTCGAAAGTCGATAACTCGAAATCCTAATTCGTTGATCTTTAAAGCTGCACCAATATTACAATTGTATTTTTTTTACACTCGTATCGGGGGTGTGGGGACTATTTTTACAAGTCAGAATCACCCGAAGTGCGAATTATTGTGACTTTACTGTATTAACCTCGCCAAGAGGTATGGGTAATAACAGCCTTTTTCTAGACTCATTTAAGAAATCTTGATATCCAAAAAAACTTATGATGGATCCTATATATCTTAAATTACATGTGTACTAGTGCCAGATGCTTCATTACATGTTAAGTTATGTTCCTATAACAGAGGACTTCTTGATCTAAACTGGCAATTAGATGATCAAAAGAGCATGACACCAAGTGTCTGGAGTATGTTTTTCCATGGTACCACATGTGACGTTACATACTATACAACACAACAACTTCTAAGTTCTACAAGTTCCTTTTATTATTCTCAGACAGTCCCAAACCATAATTCATATCTCCACTCTAAGTCTGCATAAGTCAACCAACATTTGACATGTTTCTTCCCCGCTAATTCGCCGTGTCGAGAATTCTCGTATCGAATTCTCGCCCCGGTCCAGTGAGTCGAGACTTTATCACATGACCCCGAGACTTTCGGCCACGTATCCACTTCTTCTTTATCTAAACAAATCTCCCATTTTATATGTTTCTGGCCGTGCTTATCCAAAGGATAATTTACCATCTACTACATAGACTTGCCTCCGGATATGACATTTGTCATATCTTTGACATGTCTCGTCGTTGGGTTAGTTAACTTAACTGAATGTACAGCTCTGATTAGGTACACAATCGTAATATTATTATACCCAGACATGTTTGTCACCTCTGTGACCATACACTGAACTTACATAATTTATATATTTCCCCTAATGAACTAAGTGACATCGAATATGTCACACACCTAATGCTCTGCCAAGACACGTGTGACTTGACAATAAGTATGTGTTACTTAGCAACACGCATGAATCACAAAGCATATACATGAAATCAATGTGGCAGGGAACCAAAATGATTTGTTGTTTCATTAATACAATAGGGATCGCCAAGTCAAGCACATTGTATTGCAAAATAAGGAACGGTCCCGACTGTAGTTAAGGGTCAAATTCAGGAGTGAATTTGTGTAGCCTTGGTCATGAATTCAATATTAAGTATAAACTAAAAGTAGAAAATAGATCATGCAAGTTAAATGCTAACCCTTAAAGTCATGTATGCATTAACATTTGTGTTTTGGGTTTGCATATTTACACACGTTTCTGTCATATTTGGGCTAATAAGACGTCTCACAGAGAGAGAGAAGCGGATACAAAGGAATCCGGGTAATTCGCTACTCTTTGCAAAGGAGTCCTCTGGTTCGATAACATGCCAAGTATATAGCACTGACACATGGTACCTCGGTTTAAAGTCTCATTCGATATACTTGGTCCGGCGGGGAATCGAACCCACGATCCCTGGACCAAGAGTTTAGCGCATTACTACTAGAATGCGTTAATTTATCAATTTTGCTGACTATTGCTACAAAACAATCGAAATCCTTTTGACCTGATGACATTGCATTTATAACAACAAAACATTTGGTACGATGTTTAGTTGGGCAAAAGTGGAGTAGATATCTTGCTTCGGAATGACAAGACATAGCTGGACATACCCATTTTCACACTTTGTTCATAAACCGTATAAAACTATCATTTATAAAGGCTACAATCCATCAATATTACAACGCAATGCATGTTTGGTGGTCAACGCTTATAATTGGAAATCACATTTCCCTCTTCGCTTATGCGACGACAGGAAGGTCATACTACTTTGAAAGCCGAAAACGGAAGACGAACGTCGGATCTTTATATTGTGTCCGTTTTGTCGTGCCCCTAATGGCTGCTCTACAGTTACTCTGACGTCAGACAAGTAATTGAGTGCATTGATGACTGGCAAAAACAGTGAATTAAGTTTATTCTTCTATGTTTTACACACATTTTACAGCTGGATTTGACATCACTGATGCTGTGGAGCAGTCGGTCGGGGTTAAAGTTTATTAACAATGTACGTCCGATGGGCTGATGATGGGATATGAGTGAGGTTCTGCGCCCTTTATCCCACAGTTGCACGTTTGACCGCCCCAGTGTACTCCTGTCTTCATTCTTATGTAATGTCGGGTACCTGTCTTTGTATGTCTTCTATATGTTCCGAATTTTTGGACATGCGAGTGTGTGCGCGCGTGTGTATTTATGTGAGTAATGCTGACAAAGGACTTGTTTCTAAGCTGTTCGGGTGACTGTTTGTTTTGTATGCAGTGTGTCCTGTAAGGCCTTCGTTTCTTCCGTTATTTAAAGACGTTGCGATAGTTGATTTTATTACGCTAAAGTAAATATAACGTCAATATAAAGTAAGCTAAGTGGAAACACTGCTAGACTGCTAGGCGCGTCCGTCATAGGGTCGTAAGTTCGAATCCCGGAATGGGTGTGGGTTTTTATTAAAAGAAATATGGTTTGCTAAGAGCGTTTCTGTAACTATGTAACAATAATGACAGTTATTATTATGTTTATGATGTTTGAATCTATATGTCAAGCCTAACTGTATGTGTTAACGACTATTTACTTTTTGGAGCAACATTTTAGGTGCATATATCAATTAAAACATATTTTCTGAAAAAACTAATACGGTGACCCCTATTATTCAGACCTGGCATTGATAGATAAAGGCTTAAAGTTTTTGTATAAAAAATCTAAAAAAAAATCTATCTGCTTAAGCGTTTAAAAAA
Source organism: Macoma nasuta (assembly GCA_032359355.1). Taxonomy (NCBI): domain Eukaryota; kingdom Metazoa; phylum Mollusca; class Bivalvia; order Cardiida; family Tellinidae; genus Macoma; species Macoma nasuta. The sequence goes on along the minus strand of JAULCE010200191.1, from coordinate 6,479 downwards.
AAACTTTGAAAGTGACCATAGTAATTGTGATTTTATTTTCTTATGGAATATGTATTTTCTGTATTAATCTTGTTTTTTGTTATGATAGCTGCACTTTTGACCATCTGTTGATTTTTGTTCATGAGATATGAAGTGTTGCTAACCAAAGTATGTGTTAACAAACTAAAATTGGGAAATGTATAAAAAATAAATCACGTTGAATGTTACGTCTATGAAACATTAGCCACGCCTGCCGAAAAATGAGTATAATAAAAAAATGCTCATATTTTTTTTTGAGGATGGTGACCCTACTTTTTTATTTCATATTCTTATAGCCTATTCTATATACCAGCTAGACACAAACTTTAATAAAATTCGATCTGCTTCCTGAAAATGGTGAAGCTTTAGCGATCGTCTTTAAAGAGAATGATTGGTTGTATCGATGAGATAGGCAATTTGATTGGCCCTTTACTCCATGTAATATTCTAATGCTTGTTCACAATGAAAGACAATGACGATAACTAATAATTTAGGAGATTGAACATAGCTTTATTTAATAAATTTGAAACATTGAAGAAAATCTTTTGTTTGACTAATGAAAAAATCGGGATTATTGCTCGAATAAATGGTAATTTTATTATGTGTTTCCTGGTTAAAACTAAAATCATAGTAATATATGATGACAACTTTGCCGGAAACGGAAGGATAACGTCAGATCTGTGTGCCCTCGATGGCTGCTCGACGGTTATACTGACTTCAAACTTCAAAAGTCATTGGGTACATTTATGATAGGCGAAAACAGTGAAATATTTTAATTGGTCATTTATTTTTATTGCAAGGAGTTACCTGTCTTGTTGTGTATGTTTGGGCTCGCGTATGGCACGCCGTTTTAGTGTGTATCGTGCGAGTGTTCTAAGAAATAACTTATTTCCGTGCTGTACGGATGGGTGGTTATTTTGTATGCGGTGTGTCATGCAAGACCTTCTCGTTTCCTTTTAGGAAACTGCTTGAGCGTAATGCCATATTCGACCACGTACCTTGGATCATGGAAATAATTTTGTTATATATGTAAGGATTTCTAAAAAACATACGTATATAATTGACATTTGAAACTAAAACGAAAAACAGATAAAATGAAACTTCAAGATATGATACCACTGCGGGTCATACGTTAGGCTTGTAACTTGTTTTAGTTGTTTTCAAAAGCATATGATGTAGTAAAAATGTCATACCTCTGTCGAATGTTTTCTCTTCTTCTTTGAATTTCCTCCCCACGAAGTCAACGACAATTTCCTTTGAAAGTTTTTCAATCTTCTTCAGAGCCTTGGATTTAAACACGTAGCTCAAGCCAGGAACAAAGTCCTCTAGAACTCCGTGTTCAAACGTCGCAACAATTTCGTCGTTTTTCTCCATTATTGTTTTTAGCTCCTCATTATCAAAGTCATATCTACATGGAAAAAAATAACAATTGAATTCTAATTATTAAAAAAACTCGAATTACATTATTTTCATATCTTTCAATTAGTGTAATCCATGTCATAAGTGCTTTTCTCAATAACGACATCATGCCCTTTCGAAATAACAACATTGACGTTTTACGCACAGTAAACACAATTCAGAGTTCAGTCTTATATCGTTATCTCGAACTCGATTAGGTAAAATTCATCATTTTATTGAAACCAAAATATAGGTTAAGCCTTTCTGTCTTTTTGATACTTGTAGAAGTTAGGCGGGACTATTTTGTCAGGTCTAATTACCCATAGTTCTAATATAATGTTATATTTTGGTATTTAGTACATATGGAAATACTCCCTCTAACTTCGAGAGTTCTGACTGAATATATTTGTAGACCATATGAAATATATTGTGCGGTTTCGAGTGCAGATTTTGATTATTATAAATTTCACTTCGTCGGTTTCGAACGCATATTAATATGGTTCCATATCCACATCATGGCTAAAATTATTCAAGTTAATGGTAAAAAAGTTCCGTTCAAACTAGAACTGCCACCATATTCAGATTGAAATATCCCCATCCCATAACACACATTGAAAAGTATGTGTGCGAAATAATTTTATAATTCAAGGCTAACCTTGTAATGTGACACACATGCCTTATCCATGCGCACATCACGTCGCGTTGTTGAAGAAAAACATATGTGCCGAAGCATTTCAAAATCCTTCAAACGGTTTGAATGATATCGAACGGACACGGAGTTTGAGGCAGTTGACCTTGATGTGTGCCCTTGACCTTTGTCACTTTTGCCTGAATTGAGCACTCTGACGTCTCAAGGTAAACATTTGTGCCAAAGCATGTTACAATCGGAGGCTATTACATTTGACCATGGTTTGTGACCTCAATCATTGATACGCATGCCTGAATCATGCGCTCTGCGTGCCGCCGTGTTGTGGTACACACTAGTCCCGAAGCATCTGAAAATCCTTCATGGGGTTTGAAAGATATCGAGCGGAAACGAAACTTTCAAGCTAACCCATTCAATCTTAAATTGAGACCTGGACCTTCAACACACATGTTTGAATAATGCTCACTGCACGTCGTTTTATTGCGGTTAATATTTTGCGCCGAAGCATTAGAAAAACCTTGAAGGAGTTTGAAAGGTATGGAGCGGATACGAAATTTGAGGCTCACACATTTGACCTTTATTTGTGACCTTGGCCTTTGACACACATGCCTGAATCATGCGCTATGCACGTTGTGCTGATGTGATGAACATGTGACGCAAATTATTTTTAAAATCCAAAATTGCATGTAGGAGTTACACAGCGTGCACGACTTTTGTCAGTTTTCCGGACATTCGTCCGTCCGGAAACGGTAGCTTTGATAAACTATTCTGGATAATTTAAAACATGCGACAAATTTCGTTCTTTTAAACGCAAGAAAATAAAAAAAGATTGCAAAGGCGTGGGTTTTATTGTTTTCTATTCTTATACGTGGTTATAACAAACACAATGTTATGTAACATGCAGGAGTTACAGAGCGGGCACGTCTTTTGTCAGACGTCCGGACATTCGTCCGTCCGGAAACGGTAGCTTTGATAAACTATTCTTGATTATTTAAACATGCGACCAATTTTGTTCTTTTAAACGCAAGAAAATAAAAACGGATTGCAAAGGCGTTGGTTTTATTATTTTCTATTCTTATACGTGGTGATAACAAACACAATGTTATGTAACAGGTCTGATAAAAACATCATTTGTTTCATATAGTAAGGGGCAGCTTTTCTAAACCTAGACAATGATAATGTTCAAACATTATGCTAAGTTGATTTAATTATGTTCAACAATTTGTGATTTCAACAAAGATAACCTTCATTCTTTCGCATTAGTGTTCGACGAAATACATCGTAATTAGTGACCTTCAGATGTCTGGAATTTAAAATTGATTTCGTTGAACACATCATAAAACATTTCGTTTTTAAAAATAATGTAACCGAGAACTATGTTTTACCCCCTGCGTTAACGGTTTTGTTATGTCTTTTTTACAAAGATTCCACATTTAAGCCCCGATCCCCTCTTATGAAAGTATGCAACGACTTTAAGAAACGTTAAACAGTAGATCTCAGTATATTGAATTATTATCACAATAATCTGATTTCATTAATCAATGGCAATATGTCTAAAAACTGTGAAACTTGAATATGATTCTAAGTTTCAAAATGTACTGTTAATCTTCAAATGACATATTTAGAAGTGGACATAAGAACTTAGATGAGATCATGTGGTTAAAACCTTTGAATATAAAAAAGGATTATTTAAAATGGTATTGCTGTAGTATAACATTAATTGAATATGCTTTCATGACACTGTCCAGACCTATGAAGCGATGTGATTAAGATTTGTATTATATATACAAATTGAACAACCGTCAACAGGTTATTGCTTAACAATGCTAAACAGAGTATGACCCTGGTCTGGCTTTTACAAAGACACCCGAGTCGAGATCTTCCTAAAACTCAAAATATTCAAAATTAAATGTCTCACTTAATTCTATTGCCACTGCTCTATAATTTTGTCTGCCCGTGAAACTTTTCATGTTTCAAATGCAGACAAAATTATAGTGCAGTAGCAATACAATTGAGGTCATTATTTGAGATTGATATTTTGAGTTTGAACAGGATCTCGACTCAAGACGCTTTTTGAAAGCCGTGCCAGATACTTACATTCCAGAGAAGCAAAGTCCGGTCAGTATGTTACCAACAATAAAATAGATGTATTCTTTTGGATCAAAAGTTCCTTCCTCTTTCTCCATTTCCCGCAACCCAACCTCAACAGCTTCATGGACACGTTCTTCAAGAGCATTACCTTGCATGTAGTGTCTGTTACAAAATAAAAACAAAATTAATACTGAACATAACACGACATTGCGGACATCTATGTTTTTAATTGTACATAGAATATCCTATGAAGTTTATATGGTTACAATATCAGACAATAACACTATACCAAAAAATATGACAGCGCTTCTTATTAGAGCGAGTGTCGTAAATAATTCATCATCGCATTTCATATAAAAACATAGTATGTGAGCTGGTCCTACAACCGTTCACGCCACACAAAAGTTCGCCTCTTCGCTATTTTAAATTACTGACACGTCTGTCGTGTTTACACATTGTAAGGAACAGTCTGAGTAGTTCATCCAGTGAAGCAATTATAATGTATCTGCTGAGAGGAGAACATAAATATAAGTGATGAACCTCTTTTCCCTGTGGTTTATCGGTGTAAAGATTAACGAGGTTAACTCACGTTTATTTCTAAAACATTTCTGGTGTATAAAAATAATCAATCAACTTTTTGCGCTGATATATATATATATATATAAATCGGTAGTGATTATGCAAACGTATTGTTGTCCCAAATATAAACAGTTCTTACAACATTCCGCAATATGAATCAACCAACTGTTGGTATATGGCTTACTGTATCTTTTTTAAACTCCCTAACGGTTGAAACGCTGTCGACAGAAACGTAAATCGCTGTTTTCTGCCATTGCTACTGATGATCACAGCTATTTTGTTGATCCTCTTGTCATAAGATATGTTGTTGAAGAGGTTACAGTGTTTATTGTATATTTGTGGATGCGATCTGTGACATTCCAATACAGATTTCTTAGGTAGTAGTATTAAAGCTCCTTTGTGCCTAAATCATGCAAAAGCTGGCCAAGATAACCAGAACAGAAAGGACGCTACCTTTTAGGGTTGCTGCCTTTGAAAGCTGTTATACATAGAAAACTTGACCGTCTTAAAAAAACTATTTTCCGTGTTAGTAAACAGCCTGTTCAAGAGACTTTTCAGTGTACGAACTAAACAATTTGTTGTACAACCTGTTATGTTCCAGCGGATGTCGAACGAATCTTACTTAAATGATTGAACGATACTCCTTCAACTAACACTCCTATATCTGGCGTTGCATTTACAATTTGATGAAACTTTAAAGTGAAATACTCTCTTTTTGTTTATTCTATGGTAAGATTAATTGAAAAATAATTTATCTTCCTTCTATGTAGTCACTGATTTATTGCCTTAATCCTTAAATGGTAGCGCCATTTAAGAATCTTGCATGTATTCATTGTATTTCGCTTCATTATATTTCTCATTCCATTTGCATTAGCAATACTGAAGTAGATATCCCATTCTTGCTTTTGCAACCATAACAGAAAGCAGACCGAATAGGCGCCTGTCTATCTTATTGTAGTATGCTCATTGGTTTTCTATTTCTCCCTCTAATAATTAGCAACAGTGAGCTTGCACCTATAGAAAGATAATATGCACTTTGACAGCCTGCTGTTAGTTGGTTATCTCCCTTTATCAATACAATTGCATACAATTTATATGTTTCTTACTAGCTTTCAGAATTATAATCGTTCAAAGAGTATGTTAAGGTAATAAAATGACATAACATATAAGCTGTACCAGATAATTGTGGTTAAAGTTGTGTGATATATATAGCTGGTGGTTGAAGCTTCGCTATTTTGAAGTGGATGTTCCAGTCTTGTTTATATCTCATTGAAGGATGATTACTAATTACCTATATCTCATTTTATATAGGGAATATTACAAAAGAATGCATTTCTGAGTAACCATTTAACTTAATTTTACCCGAGTAAGAACCGTATCACTCCGGTGCACACGCAACGAGATGTGATAAAATTACATAGACTATCATACAATTATGACTTATTCTTTCAATTATAAACATATTAAATAAACAAGAGGACCATTAGTCCTATATCGCTCCCCTGATAAAAGGGCTACAAAAGAACCATCACAAACATCTTTATGATATAGGTGTATAAGGAAATCTGACCCCGCCCCTGGCGACCATGTTTTTTGAGATATCATCCTTGTTTGAACAACTTTGGTAAATGTTCACCCAACTATCATTTCTATGAAATTATTTTGAAATAAGACCAGTAGTTTTGGAGAAGAAGATTTTCAAAGTTTTCTATATAGCCATATAAGGAAAACTGGCCACGCCCCTGGC
>JAULCE010200080.1:0-11414 GCA_032359355.1 Macoma nasuta | reverse complement strand
TATAAGGCGGCGTCAGATCTGGGACTGCACTATTTTCAATGGTGCATTTAGGCGACTGCGGCGGTGAAAGAGTTAAGATCGTTCACCTCATTTGTATAAACAGAAAGGTAATATTACGCCGGAAGGCAAGCACAATAGCGTTCCGATTTATCACTTTATTAGCGTCGCTGTAAGAAAACCAGACTTTTGATTTGCATAGACAGCATCACCCCTTACGTTTTTATAACCTTAAACTTGTAGTTGACCTTGATTTTATTCCGAGGCACAATGGTCCCTGCGAAGCTAATGACCATTTAATGATGATTAGCTCTTGAGACCCATGGCCCTTGAACTGTCTATATCACTTTTATTAACACCTTCACTGCCGGAAGCAAGTCTGCACATGCGCACTATGGCGTCTGCTTCTTTTTCAAACTTAAAAGATTAACTTATTTTTTGGCAAAACTATTGGCCGAGTGTCAAACAGCTTAGATCCGGATAAGACGTCGAGTTACTCGGCGTCTCATCGTCTCATCCGGATCTAAGCTGTTTGCACATGGCACTATGGTTCGGGGATAGGCAGTGAATGGGGTTAAATCTTATGATAAAATGTCTTTAAAACAAGTAGAAAAGTATGTCGAAATATTATTAGATAAAATGTGCAATAGTTGAAAGAGTACAAATTAGAAACGAAATATGGACCGAAAGCTCTAATAAAACACGACTACCCATCCGCCCGCCCGACAAAGCGATCCACCAAACAAGCATACAACCAACATGCACAACACCTACATAACCACGACTATGCTATAAATGTGAGACAAAAAATATGCAATAGAAACATTTTACTCTACCTGTATATATCTGTATTTCGCACAGGACGACTTGTGAAATACCAGTACGTGCTGGAGACAGGTATGTAATGTTTGAGAAGGCAGTCGTTGAAATAACTTCAATGGATATGACAACGTCTTTGTAAAGCGGTGGATTCGTTTTATTGTCGTCGTACAATATCGTTCTATTCGGGTAACCGATGATTTGAAAATTTTTCATGTAGTCTATCTGGTCTGGTTCTAAAATGTGTCAAAAAATAGCTTCGATGGCGTTTTTTGTTAATGGCTGGCAACCAGCTTAAACAATAGTATAAAAAAAGTATATGACTGTCTGCCAAGCTGGCAAATATGTTTCAAGGACATTTGAAGGTCACGAAGGTCACCCAGTGCAAAATATCTCAAATATTCTATTTGTCTTTTTGTTTTTAAGCGGTTCTCTTAAATTCTAAATGCTTATCGATTCTTAAGCAAGTATTACATCGGTCTGCTCATCAATTTTATATAAGTTGGGAAGAAGTATGAAGTATTTGACATTGAGGAATGATTTGAATGGAGAAAATGAGAATAATACGAGCGTATCATTTACATCATTCCACAAGAGAAAGTGAGCTGTTCCTAGTTCCTTTTAGGCGTGTTTTATCAGCGACCAGAGAACAAAATGATAAAAACTATTGCAAAACTAAATTAAACTTAACTTAACCTTTGAATAATGATAATGAAAATTCAATTAATCATGAGATGGTGACATTATTAAATATATCTTGATTACATAAAAATGAGTTTGTGAAAGCATTTACTGGTGTGGAATATGTATGGAGAATAGATCTTCAATTATTCGACATTCGAATGCTTTGTCAAAGCTTTTACTTTTGCTTCACATAATTTTTCTAATTAGAGCAATGAATTAGGGAAGCAAACTATTTTATTCGTTCACATCGCGACAGCAGCATCTATCTATAGTTTGAAGTAAGCGACCCATCTGGTCGCTCTTATATTCGGATATAACATAATTCCGGATAAACTTATTTTGAACGAACTTAATTTGATACCTAACCAAATTTATCATTTAGTTTAAAATTTTATTAAATAAGGCGTTGCTCATGAATTAGAAAGACGTAGAACACGGCGTAATAAAAACGTCATGACAACGTCGACCTTATACAATGTGACATCATCACATAATTCCCGGTTTCAGCATGCAGGTCATATGGTCTTAAAACAGCTTATTCGCATAGTTATGCTAACAGTGATATACGATATTTTTAAGCACCCAAAAACAAATATAATAGGGGATAAAGGAGTCCCTCTGTCGGTGGGTATGTTGGTCAGTCAGTCGGCCAGTCTGTTGATTTTTTGTCCGAGCTAACTCTCAACAACCTCTGGTTGAATTTTATGAATATTTATTTGAAGCTTTATCATCAATATCGCTATGCTGTTCCTGTCGGATGATATTTCACGGAGTAATGACTGTTTGATAATATGTTATCCATAACCGCTCGTTTGAATTCAACAAAACTTTACAGGAAGCTTTATCACCCACAGGATCTGCACATAATGTTAAGATGTTCCGGTCATACTTTTTCCACATATGTCTTGCTCTTTGATAATAATTATTGTCCGTTGAATTTTTGTCGGCACATTTTTCCCTACATTACACCCGCTTAATTAAGGGAAATGTTACTTGATGCTTTATCTTCACGAGGAGACGTGCATGTCATTATGGAGTTCCAGATGCAAATTTTTTAACGGAGTTATAGCCCTTTGATAATATTTATTATCCATTGCTTTTTGTCTATGCTATGCAGCTGGTTGGAATTGAACGTAACTTTACAGAAAGCTTTATCATCAAAAGAAGACGAACAAACTGTTATTCATTTCCGGTTGGCTGATTTTTCACATAGTAATGGCCATTTGGGATACTTATTGTCCGCTCTATTGCTGATCAACTGCTGGATGGAAGTCAACTAAACTTCTAAGAGGAGTTCCGCATATCATTATAATGTTCCAGCCGGAATAGAAACAGTCCTTTGTCTAAAATCATTGTCCGCTCTATTTCTCTACAACCATTGGTTTGAATTCTACGAAACTGCACAGGACACTTCATCATCACGGGAAATGTGCAACTTATGGTGCTCCGGTCGGAATTTGCACAGAGTATTGGCCCTTTGGTCCTAATTATTATTAGAACGTGCCGTTTTCGATCAAAATACTGTTTGGTGGGTATTAATCACATTAAGTGATATATCTTGTATTTCAGCATGGCTTGATATATATTCAAGAGATATTTTATGTGATAAAAAGAATAAAATGATGAAATCTAAATCATATTATAAATGTGGATCTTCAAATATATAGTGATATTGATCGGTTAGCAAGACAACGATGCATAGCAAGTCGATGCAGTTTTCGTAATTCGTGGCTTCATCAATTCTGATTTTAAAATAAAATTTCAATGAAGTTAAATAATGACTTCACCGTGATTTTGAATTAGTTAGAAAACATTCACTTCTGACAGAAATAAACGTGAGCTAGAATATTGTTCAATGGTTATATACAAACTGGTATGTAAAGAAAATGTCAGGCCCCTCCCAAAATCAGATTAGAAACCTGCACAATCAAAATTGATAAATCCACGAGGACGTTCTAAATAAACTTAGCCGTCAGGGGGCGGATCTTGATTTTCTTATTTATTGCTATATAGAAAACTTTGAAAATCTTGTTAAATCTCCAAAACCAATGATCAGATTTCAATACTTTTTGACAGAATGTGCATGTTTGGGTCTTTTTTTAGTACTGTAAAACATTTGAATCGTTACTTACCTCTATACCGATTGGAGTTATATATTTGTATTCCCTTCAAGAAATACATATCGCCAAGATCCACTGACCAACCCGCTGTAGCGTTTAAGCCGAGTGAAATATAAACACAAACGCCTAGTTTTCCATCCACTGCCGGACTCATATTATCATAATCTGACCCATGCCTCTTTATCGCTGTTTTTTCCAACGCAACATTGTTTCCTACAACACAAAGAGTATTTCATACGACATACTAGACACTACAAATGTATGCAGGCATTTCTTGCAATCCCATCTCACCGCACTAAAGCAATGAAAACGTAATTTTGTTTCAGCTAATAAATACGACTCATCAGGAATTCGAGTAATCCGAGCTCGAATAATCGATGTTCGACTGTATGACTATTAAGAGTGTGATTGTTTTATGAGCCTCCGACACCCTTTCTTCCAAAGAAGCGAATTTAAGCGCATCTGTAACTAATGGCTATTGAAAACATTGTAGGAAATGGAGCATTTGCTCGCCACGAGCAAATGCTCCATTTCCTACAATGATTCCTACAATGATTTCAATACAGTTAAAAACTGGCGTCCTTTTCTTTATCTAAAAAAATGGCACATACTTGGATTAAGAAGGCTACGGAAGATTTTTTCAAAAATCGCTCTCACGTGGTTTTGACGAAGATGGGTGAAGTTTTCGCGACCACCTAAGTGCCTATTTGCCAAAGTGGCCTCGTACGTGCCTATTTGCCAAAGTGGACTCGTAAGTTCCTATTTGCAAACATGACCTTGTACGCCTATTTGCCAAAGTGGCCTCGTACGTGCCTATTTGCAAGCATGACCATGAACGTGCATACTTGTCAAAGTGGCCTCGAACGTGCCTATTTGCAAGCATGACCATGAACGTGCATATTTGCCAAAGAGGCCTCGTAAGTGCCTATTTGCAAACATGACATTGTACGTGCCTATTTGCCAAAGTGGCCTCGTAAGTGCCTATATGCAGACATGACCTTGTACGTGCCTATTTGCCAAAGAGGCCTCGTACGTGCCTATTTGCAAGCATGACCATGAACGTGCATATTTGCCAACAGTGGCCTAGTACGTGCCCAGTTGCAAACATGACCTTGTACGTGCCTTTTTGTTGCCAAAGTGGCCTCGTACGTGCCTATTTGCAAACATGACCTTGTACGTGCCTATTTGCCAAAGTGGCTTCGTTAGTGCCTATTTGCAAACATGATCTTGTACGTGCCTTTATGCCAAAGTGGCCTCGTAAGTGCCCATTTACCAAAGTGGACTCGTACGTGCCTATTTGCAAACATGACCTTGTACGAGCCTATTTACCAACGTGGCCTCGTACGTGCCTATTTGCAAACATGACCTTGTACGAGCCTATTTACCAAAGTGGCCTCGTAAGTGCCTATTGGCCAAAGTGACCTTGTACGTGCCTTTTTTTCCAAAGTGGCCTCGTTAGTTCCTATTTGCCAAAGTGACCTCGTACGTGCCTTATTGCCAAAGTGACCTCGTAAGTGCGTATTTGCCAAAGTGTCCTCATAAGTGTCTATTTGCCAAAGTGACCTTGTACGTGCATATTTGCCAAAGTGGCCTGACCTCGTAAGTGCCTATTTCGACAAAGTGGCCTCATAAGTGCCTATTTGCCAAAGTGACCTCGTAAGTGCCTATTTGCTAAAGTGGCACAAAGTGACCTCGTACGTGCCTAATTTCCAAAGTGGTCTCGTAAATGCCTATTTTCCAAAGTAACCTCCTAAGTGCCTATTTGCCAAAGTGACCTCGGAAGTGCATATTTGCCAAAGTGGCCTCATAAGTGCCTCGTAAGTGCCTATTTGCAAATGTGGCCTCGTAAGTGTCTTTTTGCCAAAATTGCCTCGTAAGTGCCTAAGTGCCGGCCTCGTACGTGATTTTTGCCAAAATGACCTCGTAAGTGCCTATTTGCCAAAGTGGCCTCGTAAGTGCATATTTGCCAAAGTGGCAGAAGAACACCTACGCCATTATTTCACAAAATCAGCATATTAAAGTTCAGCCAGATTAGAATTTCAGTATAAGACATGTTTTGATCGCGGGATTAGGGCGAAACAGCGTGTACATTCTACGTCGTATATCTGAGCAACGCTTAGATATCCAAAGGATGTTCGGTATACAGTCAATCCTCGTTATGTCGCAGTTTTCGTGACTATTTTAGTACATGTAGTTCTAATTACCCGAATTTTGAATGAAGCAATGAACAAAAATACAAACTAGTTTCAACACATATCCATCAACCAAGCACGCATGTTTGTGGTTCAGATTTTAGTTACGATTAAATCGACTTGGAATAGTTCGAGATATAGAGATTGGGCTGTGATTATTTCTTGGTTTAGAGGGGTTCCTCTGTGCTTATCACCTTTGTGATCAGTCTTTCGTTCAACAGAGGCAAACGTAATTAGTTTTGGTTTAGAGGGGTTCCTCTGTGCCTATCACCTTTGTGATCAGTCTTCCGTTCAACAGAGGCAAACGTAATTAGTTTTGGTTTAGAGGGGTTCCTCTGTGCTTATCACCTTTGTGATCAGTCTTCGTTCAACGGAGGAGGGGTTCCTCTGTGCCTATCACCTTTGTGATCAGTCTTCGTTCAACAGAGGAGGGGTTCCTCTGTGCTTATCACCTTTGTGATCAGTCTTCCGTTCAACGGAGCAGGGGTTCCTCTGTGCTTATCACCTTTGTGGTCAGTCTTCCATTCAACAGAGGCAAACGTAATTAGTTTTGGTTTAGAGGGGTTCCTCTGTGCTTATCACCTTTGTGATCAGTCTTCCGTTCAACAGAGGCAAACGTTATTAGTTTTGGTTTAGAGGAGTTCCTCTGTGCCTATCACCTTTGTGTTCAGTCTTCGTTCAACGGAGGAGGGGTTCCTCTGTGCCTGTCACCTTTGCGATCAGTCTTCGTTCAACGGAGGAGGGGTTCCCCTGTGCTTATCACCTTTGTGATCAGTCTTCGTTCAACGTAGCAGGGTTCCTCTGTGCCTATCACCTTTGTGATCAGTCTTCGTTCAACGGCGGAGGGGTTCCTTTGTGCTTATCACCTTTGTGATCAGTCTTCCGTTCAACGTAGCAGGGGTTCCTCTGTGCTTATCACCTTTGTGGTCAGTCTTCCGTTCAACGGAGGAGGGGTTTCTCTGTGCTTATCACTTTTGTGATCAGTCTTCCGTTCAACAGAGGCAAACGTTACGAAACGCTTTTCGCGTGACAATTTTCGTTCGCCATGGCAATTGAACGGATTGTTTTCGTTTTTGAAATAAAACCTTTTATAAACAATTTTTTTTTCGGCTTGAACAATTTGTTATCTGGACTCATACTCATACAACTTCTCAAAATAAAATTTAGCAAACTACTTCAGTAACTTAAGTTATGAAAAAACATAACATTTTTACCTCTATAAAATCATAACAAACATTATTATTAAAGAACCGAATGGATGTATAAAAGGTCTAGATATATGTGTAAATACCAAGAAACGTTAAATGTTATAATACTCAAGCAATTAACTTAAACTGTATTCTGAAATAGTCAACTTAAATGCCTGTTATAATCAATATGGCACTCTGGGGGTGCTTACCACTAGAGCACTAGCTGGTGTAAACTTATCCCCAGTGCCTTATCATCCTTACTATGCAAACCTTTGTTATTGCACCTCTCAGGAGAGGCAGCCCCAACCAGTCCCTAGAATTTGATTGGTCAAAAACGGCATGTATTTTCCATTCTTAGATAAAGCTGACTGTAAAATACCAAGGTGTCACCTGGCAGTGTTAATACCATTGACCAAGCGCACATCATGGTGTCAAATATGGGGGAGGGGGTGTCAAACGAAGAAAGGTTAAACTAGGCCTTTAAGTTGTTCTTAGTTTAGTAATACTTTAGTTGCTTTATGACGTGTGTGACATGGTTACGTTACCTGTGAAGTGCCAATCCTCTTTTGCAATACTGGCATTCACCACAACAAGAACCAATAGCTGAAAGACTATTATATTCATCGTGCCACTTTCACCTGAAAGTAGGCCAAAAAACCGTCATTACTCTTAGTTGTCGGCCCCCTTCGGGATCGCTGAAACTGTCCTAATAGGCGAAAATGGTGATTAACCACATACTTGTAATATGTGGCTCAAATTAGTCGGGCAACGAAACAAATAGTTCCTGATAGATAAGCCTTGTCAGGGTCTACCCTGTTTGTCATTGCCCTGGTGGCCGATTACTTTTAACGTTTAATACTCTATTTACTACAATGAGTTCAATACAATTAAAAAATGACATTTTTCTTTTGCCTAGATTTTAATATTTTTCAACAGATTGTGTCCATGTTGATAAGTCTTAAAATAGCGTGTGGAGTAAAGGGCTAAGTGACCATTGAAATATTGACGATGAAGACCACGTTAAACAGGTTAATGCAAAATGCAATTCTCAATAGAGCTTTTACATGACCTTCATTCGCATCTAACACACGGTTAAAAACAAAGCAAATTAATTCATAACTTTTCGAACCTTTGCTTTACCCTTTCCACCACAAGCTATTTATAGACTAATCTAAGCGGACAGAATCTGATGGAAAATAGTAAATTCTAAGGGTGGAAACCCCATCTTTAAATTGTATTGAATTAATTGGAAGGAAATGGGGCATTTGCTCGTTACGAGCGAATGCTTCTTTTACTACAATATTTTAATATTCATCAGTTACAGAGGCGCTAAAAGGCGTTTCTGTGGAGGAAAGGGTAAATACAAGTTTGACTGTATGTATGGGAGTAAACTTAAACCATGCTATAAATATATACCACGGTTTAAGTTTACTCCAAATTTTACTTTCCCTTTAATCTTTAGCAAGCGAGGCAAATTCAATATCGGCTGTTCAAATATTTTTTGCTGCATTATTCGTTGAAAAATGTTAATAAAAATGTATAGATCATGTGTGGATCCTGATGAAAGCATCGAGTTCCTCAGCGTGTCATCTAGATCCAAACTTTTCGTCAAGATATGACCTATTCACTTCTCGATTGCAGGACTTTAATCCTTCGCCGCCAAATTTAATATTGTAGGTTATAACTGGTTTGGTATCAAATATTTTAACGAAATAATAACAGGAATTACTATTACGTACACTCTTACTTTCCGAAAACCCAAATATTTATACTATATTTTGTTTGCAAAAAAGTCAAGTCCTTGATCAGATGACGCCTTCTAAGGCGGTGTCTGATCTTGGACTGCAATAGTTACAATGGTGATTCGGCTGTGGCGGTGAAAGGGCTAACGGTGAAAATGCGATTTTTTTTACACGCATTTGTTAAAGTGACACTCTCAGCTCGCCACTTTAGACTTTAACCCATTACGCCATATGCTATTATTAGACTCAACGGTTAACCACAACAAAAGAATCTTATCAAATAAACAACGCCAATTTTACATGCCTTTGAAAAAATTGTGGTAAATGGGACATTTGCTAGTCATTTCCTTCTACGGGATAAAAGGTTAACCCTTTCCTCCACAGAAGAGCCCTTTAGCGCCTCTGCGACTTATGGCTATTGAAAACGAGCACATACTAAATTTCCTACAATTATTTCAATACAATTCAAAATTTGCATTTTCCTTTTGCATAGATTTTCATTTTTTTCATCAAATTTTCTTTGTGTGACAGTCGAACATAGCTGGTGGAGGTAAAGGTTAAGGTGGTAGCTGGAGATTAACATCAATTCGAACACGACATCTTATTATAACCCTTTCGTCGCCAAATAGCGGGTATATCCGCCAAATAGTGCCGTCCCTGATCGGACGCCGTCTTGGAAAGGCAGTGTCTGATCAGGGACTTCCATGTTTGTCATGTAATGTAGGTCAAGATTAGAGGAATCAGAATACCAAAACTTTATACACTGTCTTTGATATTGATTTTGTGAAAAACAATACTCGACTTTCCAGCAGACCATAATGATTTGCGGCATAGTGAGTTCCGTTTTACTTTCGAGTATGTCAACAAACGTTTTTTCACCAAACCCTATAGAGAGATCACTCATTTGAATCGTCTTTTAAAGATGTTTCTAATGAGTGATCACTCCATAGAGTTAATCTGAGGCCCTGAAACCGGAACTCACCATAACCACAATGCAATATGGTCGACTGGCATAAGGCGTATAATATCAAGAAAGTTACAGACAACAACTTAATATTTTGCGCCGAAAGGATTAAAAGAACGCGTATAGATTCAAAGAAGAAAAAACCTTACCTAGCAAAATTTGAAGATACTTTCCGCATAAGCGAAGCGCAACCGTCTGCCGATGAGGATGTTATGTTTACTCCATTGTCCGTAATTTTCCTTGTTTCACATAAAAAAGTACAGTTGAGCATCATTATGTCGAAGTCAGAGGAAACTATTTTAATTAGTTGAAAACACACAAGTTCGAATTAAATTGAACTCGAAATATGGGTAATTGAAACTAATGAAAGTAGCAGCCACTCAACTTCGACACGTACCCACAAAACAATGTTTAGATTTTAGTTTCGATTTAAGCATAACGTCGACTTAACCGAGTCCGAGATAATGCTGTTAGACTGTACTTAGTTTCAATTTAAACGACGCGAACGTTTTAACATTTAAATTGTAATTACGTGTTATATGGAGTGTACAAGTCGTGACGATCTAGTTCCAAATCAATGGGTTTGAATGTTAAAGAATTCCCCTGTTCCACGTATATAAAGGATATTGCATGAGTGGTCATTTAATACGAATTTCATTAAATGAGTTTTTTTAAATTGATAAAAACGAGCCTTGACGAGTAAACGAGTTTAATAATTTTTATATAGAATGGCCACGAATGTATTATTCTATTTATATTATAAATTCCAATGCGACGATTATTAGCACTAAATACATATAACGTCGCTATACAGTACGGCCATTTTAACGTTATTCATAATGCCGTCACGCACATTGTTATTACACTTGTTATACACCGAAAATTATATCACTCTGTTATATCACTCTGGCGACGTCATTTATGATATAAATATGCATTCTGACGCCCCATGTAGCAGATAACTTTTGAACACAGTGTGAGAAGTGGACCATTTGATCGTGCTCCATTTACCACAATGTTTACAAAGTTATTTAAAATTGACATTTAGCTTTCTCCTAGATATTATTACTTTACATAAGATACTGACATTGTGAATACATGTATTACGTTATGTATCATAACCCCCAGCGTTTACAACCAACTTTAGACCTTTCTTTGCTTACTTTTCAAACAGACTGTACCAATATGAAATTATTACCAGTTTATATTGACATTTTTGGAATATTCGTTTCTAAATATAAAATATGACAAATAGTGCTGATCAGATGGCTCCTCAGGAGCCCTCTGATCCGGGTCTACCCTGTTTTTCAAGGCCGTATAAATTTGTTTCTCGCAATGAAAGGGTTATGGTTGCACTCTGATTGTTCAAAATATTCTTCCGTGTCACCAGATGTTATAAGCGTGAGTGAAGCTAAACAATAGCACGATGGGGAATCACGTGCTTTAAAAGGTACGATCTGGGCGAAAAGTATGACATCGACGAGGGATTAAGGTAAGTTTTTTAAAGATATCATTTAACTCGCAAGAAGGATCCGGATAAAATGGTTCTGAAAGAATACTTGACTACTATTTAGATACCATGGACTGGTCAATTTGATTGGCGGTTCTCTCATTTATGACTGATCTTCGATCAACTGTCTTCAAAGACAGTTGATCGAGGATCAGTCATTAACGAGAGAACCGCCAATCAAATTGATCAATGCATG
>JAULCE010199969.1:0-11414 GCA_032359355.1 Macoma nasuta | reverse complement strand
CGCACTTCGGCGATTCTGACTTGTAAAAATAGTCCCCACAACTTCGAATTATCGTGATTTTACTGTATATTGGTGCAAAAGTTTCCATCATAGATCATGACAGTTTTTTGTCAAGCCCTCTGAGAAAGAGATAGACATAACCGCCACAATGTCTGTTGAGTGTATGTATGTGTGTCTGTCCAAGGGTATATGTGTCTGTCCGTCCGACCTTTTCAGGGCTGTAACTTCCTTGCTGATTAAATTACTTTCAAATAACTTGGCACTGGTCAAATTTGATACTAAAAAAGGCCTTGTCGGGGCTGTTAGATGCTAATTGAAAGACTTTCAAATAACTTGACACAGTTTTCAGCTGTGATGAGCAGATGTGTAGCATACAATAACCGAGTCTCTAGCTACAAGGAAACGGCCACAAATTGAGATCAAAGGTCAAATTTGAGACGAAAGGCCTTGTCTGGGCTTTCACTTTCACATGCATGGTCTGTGATCCCCCTTGTTTGTTGTTTTTTTCCAGGTATACGCCGCGAGATGGAGAAAGCTAAGAAAGCACAGCAGGAAGAGATTGCAAAAGAAAAGAAGATGTATGCTAAAATGTTTGCGTCATGACAACAGCCAAATGCCCATGTCTTCCTTTGACCCACCGACATTGTCATTGTTGGAGAAAGACGCCATTTCTACGCTAGTGCTGTTGTGAATACATTCAATATGACATTTACATGTATGGTAGTGATATCATACAAAGGATTTAACCCTTTACCTCATACAGACTCATCTACGGCAGTTGATTTTTGAAAACATTATGGGCCATAATGCTTTCAAAACAAGTAAAAATTTGTGTGAGAAATTAATTTTGATTCAGCTAAATATAGCACATGATATTATGGTCTAAATATAGCATATGAGGTAGTGGGTTTAGCAAACAATGTAGGAGCCATCTGATCTGGGTAGACAGTGTTTGCCCTACCAGTCATCCGGCAACTGTACACCTGGGGCCGTATTTATAAAGCTCTTATGCAGGAAAATGGCTAAAAAAAATGTCCTTCTTGCTTTTAAATTGTTTTAAATACCACTTTCTAAATGTTAATTTAAAAGAATTTACATTACGGTAGTAGGATTGACCAGGCTAAAAATCCACTAAACATCTTGAGCATAAATTTTGATTTCTCAATTTACTTAGTTTTGCTACTGACCTAAAATGTTCACTGCCAATAGAATTTTTTACTAGCAATCAAAATTTTAGTGAGTTGTAAAAAAAATTATGTTGAAGATTTTATATCGAGTGAAATTCTCAACTTAAGACTAGTAAAAGCAGGGCTTCCTGTTTAAGGAATTTAGAAAAACGGACATGTACCAAATCTTCTTGAACAAATATGTATTTCTGCACTCTCTTCTATTAAGAATGTTTGTATTCACCAGGACAAATAAACTTTTTTTATGGAAATTTATGTGTTATGATGATCCATTATGTATAATCCTTTATCATAATATGGCCAGCTTCATGGCAATAGTGACACTCTGTCATTGCAAACATAGTATAGCAAGTATAGAGGACATCTTATTTTACCTTTAAATGAATAACAAAGGTTTATTTTCGTGACTAGATGCTGCGTTAATAATGAAGAAAAAGATCAGGGTCTACACTTTTTGGAATGTCCGAGTGCCCTGTTTTTAGTGAGGTCAGCCATATGTTAATAACTCATCATATTGTGTCAAGCGAAAGCAGCTGATGTCTTGGAAAAACGGGCACATGGGACATATAAGAAAGTGTAGACCCAAATCTCTTTATTTTTCATATTCAATGCAGCCTCTTGTAATAGATTTAATCACTATTAAATTGGAGGTTAAACTTGATTTCCTCTTCATTTGTAAACAGTGAAGAACCTGATCAGACACCACATTGTAGAGTGGGCGACTGGTTTAGGTTTTTACAGTTTACATCATTGGGGTGCCCCTTTTTCCATGACTTGGGGTCAAAGGATCTCTAGGATAATCACAAAACAGTAGCCCCAAGCATTAGCTCAAACTCTCTTCTGCTCCTTTTTTAAAACTTGTTCAATACATATAGTGTAACTGTTGTAGAATGTTGACTCGTAGGTACGGTCCGACCAGGGGCCTGTTTTATCAACGGTCTTACAACCGGTCGCAGCTAAGATTGGGTCTTAAGACCAAGGGCAAGATCCTAAAACCGTGTTATAAAAAATAATCTAAGCTACGATGTAGATTTCGGTCGTAAAATTATGTCTGCTCAGAGGCAGTATTTTAAGTTTTGATGAAATGGGCCTCAGAAGAGGAAGCCTATAGATTTTGAGGTCATTGGGTCAAATGTCAAGGTCCCAGTGACACTGAACCGGAAAAGTGATAGCTTGACAATGCCTGTACCTATGGTCCTCAAACTCGATTTGGAGTTTAGACCTGACCGGTACATGACCTCTATTGATTTTAAGGTCATTCGGTCCAAAATCGTGGTCACAGTGACATTTAACGCAAAATACCTGCACAAGTGATAACATTGCTTGGACATTCAGCCTTCAAACATGGCTTGACGGCTGGGATAGACCATTAAATGACCTCTATTGATTTTGAGGTCATCAGGTCAAAGGTCAAGGTCACAGTGACATTGAAATCCAAAAGCTTGTCGATGGAATAACTTGACAATGCCTGCACCCATGGCCCTCAAACTTGACATGGAGGGTGGAGTGACCAGTAGAGACCACTATTGATTATGCCCTTTTAACAAAGTTGAGGCATATAGAGTTGCCCTTGTCCATATGTCAATCCTCCCGTCCCGAAGATTTTATATGATCTCAATTCTTGAAAAGTGTTTGTCCAATTCTCACCAAACTTTACACAAGTTTGTGACCATATTATCTTGATCAAGTTTGACAGCCATGTAAATCACTTAAGTCATTTCGGAGTTACGGCCCCTTTATTTTTTTGGGAAAATATGGCATTTTTGACAAAGCGGAAGTGGGGGCTTCTGTGTCCTATGGACACATTTTCTTGTTTGAGGTCATCTGGTCAAAGGTAACAGTGACCTTAAACACAAAAAGCTTGCCCCAGTGATTACTTGACAATGCCTGCACCCCTGGCCCTCAATCTTGTCATGGGGGCTACGGGTGACCAGTAGATGACCCCTATTGATTTTGACTTAATAACTGATGTTTTGTGTGAAAAGACGAATCTGCTGGCCATTTCGCTTCATGCATATTTTATTCAATTGTCCAAATATTACTAACAACATTTGTTGCTCTCAAGGGAGCCTAATGTTTGACAAACATCTCTTGTTGTTTTGGATCTTCACTGTTTGTTTATCACATTCATTTGAATATACAGCTTCAGGATGCAATCTCAACCCTTTATATCCTTTGAATGACTGACAATTGTCGTCTGCGATGTTTTCGTCTGCTCATATTTATATATTTATTTTACTTTCTTTGGTAGAATAAGTACAATCTGAGTGACAAACAGCTTGGAGCTTGATCAGGCAATTGTCTGTCTTTCAAAGGATATTAGATAATGGGTTAAGCACTGCTCTGCCTTGAGACATCCTTCATGTTAGTTGGGCTCCACATGTTGACAGTAAGTTGTCCTTTGGCATTTACAGTCGGTTTTACAACAGTGGAAAAACAATGACCAACAAAATATATTTGTTTGTCACAACAGCTGTACAGGCTTGTTTTTGACTAGAATCTTATAGATGGATCCATGACCTTTACAGAAAAATCATCTCTTCTAGATGCTTTAAAATGCGTCATTATGAAGTAAAGTGTAAATGAGACTGGCTCGTGTTTACTTACAAAACAACCAAGCAAATATATTACAAAACCATTGCTGGGATTGTTTTAGTGGCTTTGTCTTGTTTATAGTATTTGAAGTTTGTACAGGAGCCGCTAATGACATTGTGCTTTCATAAGATAAAAAAAATAGGTGAATGACCTAACTAGAATACACCAGTACATTCTTAAGACTTATCCCCCGCCTCCATACAAGCACCTTTAAGCGCCTCGGTATCTGATTGCTATTGAAAACATTGTAGAAAATGGAGCATTTGCTCGTAACGAGCAAATGCTCCATTTCCTACAATGATTTCAATACATGTACAATACAAAAATGGATTTTCCCTTTTGCCTAGATTTTCATATTTTTTCTCAGATTCTTTCCTTGTGGATGAGTCTAGAAAAAGCCAGGGGAGGAAAGGGTTTATGTTGACACGTTCTGCTTTATCTTGGTTATCCCCCTTTGTCTTTTTAAACCATTTGTGTTTGTTCTGTAATATGACATAAAACTCCTACGAATAAGTCTGAGCAAACAAATCATGTCAATATGTATCATTCCTTACAGAGGTCTATGCTTTTCAGGTGTTAGAAAGAAGAAAAAGAAAAAAGAAGGGGAGGAAGAGATTTTAACTATACCTCAGAATGCCCAACAGGTAAAATAGCCACATCTATTTTCAGCAAGCAATGTCCAGACCTTGATTCCTCTGTAGCATATGACTATTGAAAACACCGTGGGAAATGCAGCATTTGCTCTAAATGAGCAAATGCTCCATTTTCCACAAGTTTTTCAAAACCGCTCAAAATTATTGTTTTTCTTTTCTCCTAGATAATCTTCCTATTCATCTTATACTTACATTGTGAATGAGTCCAAAACAGCATTAGGAGTAAAGGGTTGATGAAACTAGAATTGTAATGTTTTGGACTAATGGGTTTTAAAAAAAAATTGTTGCATTAGAACTATTTTCAGCAATTAGTATTCCTTCGTATTAGGTCAGCATGACATTGGCAAACAGTGTACACCCTGATTAGACTTCCCCATTGGAGCATCTTAATAAGTGTCTAGACAATTTAGATCTGTGTGTGTCTGATTATTATAAATTCATCATTATGCAATAAAACCTGTTTTAAGTGGCCACTCTAAAATGAGGCACTGGCGGTCTTTTAACGAAAGTAATGCAGAAAGCTCTCTCCTGTCATTAGAAGTCATGATATTTTATTTGATGGCCGCTCAAGACAGGTTTGACCGTATTGCAAAATGTAGGATAATGACGGTACTTCCTCGGGGTGTCGGAATACTGAGATTAATCGAGGTGACGTTGTTATTTCAGAGTTTGTCGGAGCTGTCTGTGAAGTGTATGTGCGAGCTGATTATCAAACACCCCCATTTCAACCTCACCAACAACATAATCTCTGTGGTAATACCCTACATGGCCGACAAGAACTGCAAGGTAAGCATTAACCCCTTCACTGCTTCAGTAAATATGGGTATGCATAATATTTCGTCTGCTTCATTTTTAAACTTCACAGACGCAATTAATTTTTGGCACAAAAATTGTCTTGAGTATCAAACAGTTTGGATTCCCATGAGACGCTCAGTGTCTCATCCTGATCCATGCTGTTTGCATATTACGCTATGGTTTAGGTAGGCTAGGGATAAAGATTTTTTGAGAGGGACAAAATTGCTGTTACATAGTTTCTTGCCTCTATTTGGTCATGTAAAAACACTGTGGAACTGAATATTTAATTTTGAAGGTGCCATTTTATTGTGATATTCTCTTGAATAATGAAGACCTTCTTGTAGCTATACACTTTTCAAATTGTATGTTTCCGGCAGATATCGGATACCGTATGTGAGTGTGTGAAGACAGCTTTCCGAGATGACAAAGCAGGGACAGTAACTCTGGAGGTATGGGGGAAAATGAATTTGGCTCTTTTACTTTATTTACTGTAAATATTGAGACAGAGAAATGTAGGTAAATAGTGTAGCCCCAGATCCAAACGAGAAAGAGGGTTTAGTTATTTATCAGAGTACTTAATTATTTCCAGGGGAAAATCAAATGATGTTATTGGACAGTTAGGGTGAACTGACATGGTGTAAGAAATTCTTACACCATGTCAGTTTTTTTTGTTTTTATTTCCGCACTTTCGGCTTTGTCTTAGATCTGTTTCCCGCTGCAGAATAATTCGTCCGTCTGTTATAAAAACTTATGCATGTCAGACTGATAATTACGATGTGTAGAATAGGGCATAAAAAGATCAGAATGTCCGATCGACTAGTCGACTAGTCGACTAATACGGCAATCGACTAATCGACTATTGATTATGGTAGTCTTTCCCATCCCTAATTTTAATACAATTTAATAAGGGCGTTTCTCTTTAGCCTTGATTTTTAAATTTTCCAGAAGATGTTTTCCGCATGGACAGTCTTTTTGAAAGAAAGGGTTAATAGAAATTCACAAGAAGAGGTGTTCACTGCCGGTATTATAATTCAGTATACAATGGATTAGGGGTCCTCAATCCGTTGCATGACTATAAAGTCACAATGGTTATATTTGCAATTGGCTTGTTTCCAAATCAAATGCCGAATAACTCGACGTCTGATCCGAATCCAAGCTGATTGACAATCAGCTCAAAAAGAAGTCAACATTCGAAGTTTAATACTGCCGCATTTGAGTGTTTCTGCAGCGAGATAACGGGTCCAAAATTAAGCGAACCGTTGTTTAGTTTTAGTTTCTTTTTTCATTAATTAAAACACTATTTTTTTTTCTCAAAAAGCATGTTCTGAATATGTTTGAAATGAAAGTATATCTAAGCCAAATTCAATTTATTTCCTCTGATTCTGTTCAAAAGGGAGTCTGAAATAAGAATACAGAGACAAAGGACGAGTCCACACGATGTTAAACAAAACACATAACATAAGCAAGCAAGCAAACAAACACTGCAAAGGGGCGGTGTAATGGTTGCACACGTTGTTATAGCAACACATTTGAAAGCGTCGAGCGCTTCAGCTAGTCGCGGTATATTCAATATGACAGGTGATTATTTTAACCAAGGTAACATTCTTCGTTGGGGAACCTTTAGCCCCGAAACTCTAAACCCGGGCTATGACAACCAAGATGACACACTGGGATCGTGAAGCTGATAACCAAACCCATTATATGTATGATATCCTATTTCTTTCAGCGACCTACCAGTGTCGTCTGTAGTGTAAGTAGAGCCTATAACACACAGTCGAACCTCATTATCTCAAAGTCGTTTTTTTTTCGAATGCCTGCTTAAATCATTACCCTGCAGGCTTGTTGTGACTCCAGGTGTTTTGTGGGCGCTAAATTAACCCTCTACTTCACACAGGCACTTGTAAGTGTCTCCATAATGCGTCACTTTCCACAATGTTTTCCAAGGTATTCTGCTACAGAAGCGTGAAATAACGTAACTATGGAGTAAATGTTATACGTTTATTATTTTATCAACATAGTCACCATGGTCTAGTCTGATTCGTAATTTTAAAAAAGTATCCCAATATCTCAAAAATACATTTTACAGTTTTAAACCAGCTCAGATCAAGATTAGACCTAAACATAAGTTTCAGGCTAGTAGGACTAAGTCTCTTACAAATAGTGCATACCATGGCCAGACTGCTCCTTTAGGAACAGTCACGTCAGGGTGTACACTGTTTGTCTTTCTGTTCGATCATTTTGCACGCAAAACTGTCATACTTGTATCAAAATGGCCACTTAAAATGAGACATTGATAGCATTTAAGGCAAAAGGTCACTAAATGCAGAACGAGAGTTATGCAGAAAGCTCTCACAAAGCTTGCTGCATTACTTGCGTTTTCAATTATGGTCTACCTGCCATTTATAGTCACTATGCTATCGTATTGGACGGACACGCAAGACTCAAGGTTTGTCTGTAATATATGCCACGATTTTAAGGATACTGAGAGTAATTCTGAAAGGTTTCCGAAGCTTAAGAGTAATTCCGAATGTACGATCATAAAGGGAAGATTAGCCGTTACTATACGATACGATACAAACTATGGACCAAAACATGGCTAAATTTGTCTAATGAATTCATGATATAACCTTAGACAAAAAAAACCTTTCCTCCACAAGCTCATTTTAGACTTATCCACAAGAAAATAATCTGATAAAAAATGTGAAAATATAGGTGAAAGGAAACTTCCATTTTTGAATTTTATTGAAATCATTGTTTGAAATGGAGCATTTGCTCGTTACGAGCAAAGTCATCATTGCCTACAATGTTTTAGATATTCGCCTTATACAGAGGCGCCAAAGGCGCTTTTTTGGAGTGAAGGGTTAATTGAAAAAATCAGATTGACGATCAATAGCCTTCAACATGACAATGATGACACGACTTATCCCTTTACTCCATATTCCTTTTAGACTCATTCGTATGAAAAGTTTATCATTAAAAGGAACATAGTCTAGGAAAAGGGAAAAACACTTTAAAATTTTTAAACGGTTTGGAAAACATTATGAAAAATGGAGCATTATGTTTTCAATTAT
Organism: Macoma nasuta; assembly: GCA_032359355.1. Taxonomy (NCBI): domain Eukaryota; kingdom Metazoa; phylum Mollusca; class Bivalvia; order Cardiida; family Tellinidae; genus Macoma; species Macoma nasuta. The sequence continues at coordinate 3,113 of JAULCE010199969.1, read as the reverse complement.
ATTGTAATACAGAGGCGGTCTAAGTGCAAATCTATAGAGTAAAGGGTTAACCCTTTCCCCAACGGAAGCGCCTTTCAGTGCCTCTGGAATTGATGGCAACTGCAATTATTGTAGGAAATTGAGCATTTCCTCGTAACGATGGTTTTCAGAAGTAACCCAAATCGGTACATGATACAAATACGATACAAAGATTGCGTCTAAATAGATGACAGACTCTGGTCGTAATAAACATTTTTTTCGATTTGTATAGTATTAGTCTGAAAGACGATAGTTGACAACAGCAACATTTTGTCATTCAAGTGCAGCCAAGCGTGACTAAGCTGCTATCACCAGCAATTCAAGAAAAAAATGCCTTTACCAGTATTACGAAAAGCTAATTAAAAGCTCGCCCATCAGCGTAGTATTATAAATGGGGAACAAAATTCCTACAATGGTTATTTGTCTGTTGGTGTTATTGACGTCCGTTTCCCCTTTTCCAGTAAAGAGACATTAGCAAACGTCGTTTACCCAGATCAGGGGTGTAAGAACTGTATGTAGTAGCGGGACTCGCTTGCGTCGGTACCGGGCGGCCTTCCTTGTAAGGGAGATCTGAAGAAACGAAGAAGTTGATCCAAAGTCCGCATAATAGCTTTTAATCTTATAGCAACGAATGCACAGGCAGAAGTGATTTAATCAACATTCAATAATCATTCAGAATCATTAAGTGACGGAAACGTTACATAATTACATAAAATGGGAAACATGCAGTCCAAGCAAGAAATATATAATGTGGTTCTTGGCCTTATATAGATCTACTGAGTCTAGAGAACACTAGTCTAAAGAGTCCATGATTTTTAATAAGTGTGGCCACATTATATAGGCCCGACTGCATATTTGAGGTAAATTTGTGTATAAAATAAATGTTCTAAAACTGATCCAGATATATCAGATGAGCGGTCTGATTGCAAAACAAATTGAATGATATATGATTGATCCAATCTCCGAAGGGATAATAAATCGTAGAATAAATCCAGCTTGATCATATAGGCGATCTTGTAGACACTTAATTTCCGTTCAATGACCAAGACGCTTGACTCTTAACATTGCAACAAACAGTAATTCTGTGTATAATCTTGCCAACAATAACACTCAGCATCTCCTTTACTATTTCATATAAATGTTTAATTTCCTAAAACTTACAAGTACAATTTTGAAGTCGAAGTCGAAGATTCCTCTGACCCATGATTACTTCTGCAGATACGCTAGCAGACGCTTGTGAATGGAGGCCTTGACATTGATATAAATAGATGCGCTGACTCAATTTACGCTCACTAGCTAGATGGCAGTACATGTTCGCTAGTGAACAATCGAGTGAGTCTTATATTCTAACCTTGATTAGACGCGTTTGGTACCAAACCGCGAATGGAATAAAATCTCAAATTGTACAATGAAACATTCTGATCTAAATTCTGGCTTTAGAGACATGTTCTCAGACGTTTAAAAATCATTTCAAATTAAAAACAAAATACCTCAGAGGACAGACTTAACTGAGTGGACATGGTATCATTTTATGCATAAGACAAAAAATAAAATAAAGAATTGCATTAACAAAAATGCATAGAATTACAAATCATACATTTATTAAAGAAAATAAAAGTGAACTTATTATTTAAGTCACACTAACCTGAAGAAAGGAAGAAGTTGATCCAGAGTCCAGTTGATAACTTTTAATCTTATAGCAACGAATGCACAGGCAGAAGTGATTTGCAATCCCTTAGCACGCATTCATGCTCCGGCCTCTGAATCACGTGACAGGAAAAAGTATTGACCAATTTCAGCCAATCAGGAATTGACCTTTACGTGGATCCTCGCTCTTTTTTTGGCGGGTTACTTACTTTTATGCGCGATTCCTGTTACTCTGAGAATGGCTTCTAACCCTATAGGGGCCTATTAACCTGTCATGGAAAATAATTCTATTTGGTGCAAACAGCTGTATTTCGCATTTATGAAATTAATATCCTATCTTGGCCACCACGGAAGAAACTTTAGATTTCAAATTGATATTATCTGCCACAGGGGAACACTCTGATCTGGGCACAAACCTTTAATTATATTCAGCAACACCAAAAACCATGCTAATGCTAAACTTTATTTTTAATACTTATAATTTCTTAAAGATTCAACAGTTTATTCCCAGATCCCTAAAATGTATGAAAATATAAGCTAGAGGAATATTTTAGTTATGTTCAAGTTCATCTTATATAAAGTAGATGTATAACAATCCCCTCTGGCTTCAAAAAGTTAAGCTTCCGCTTAACAAAATTATAATAAACTTCATTTGAGAAATGTGAAAATATTTGAAGGTATATAGAATTAAGGCTACAATATAATAAGTGAAATTCTTATAAATTGGCTTTTGGTAGACCTCTTTTTACAGAAGGTGCTAATGAGTACTGTGTACTCATGAGACAGACCTCCTGCAAGAAATTGATTAAGTCGTTGGATTAATATACAAATGACTTAGACACATTACTAATGAGTAAGGGAGTCTCATTAGTTTTGTTAAAAGTTTGTTTGCTGAGCTAGATTTCCCACAAGGCACTCATTCGGTAGAATATTACTTTTGTAATACAGATGAATGATATAAAAAGATTAAAAAAGTAAACTAGAAGTAAGGAATCTATGCACATGCTATGTACAGATGAAGAGTTTTCGCTATGAAGTAAGCATCTAAAATGATAATTAGCAAGTTAAGTAACTTTTTAAAAAAACAACATTTTTTTTATTATTATCTTTTTAAACCAGAAAAGAAATAGATGGAGGCAATTCAATAGCGCAAACTCGACTAAAGAGCTCAAGGAACACAAAACACCCACACAATAGAACATTAAGGTAAAACACAAGAAAAAACATGTACTATTATAAGTTTGAATATAACTTAAACATTTATAAAAGATCTATTAAGTCGCAAGACTTGTAACAAAACATATGTTGATTACACTAACAATGTTTTCAATTTAGGTCTTTTTGGCACTGCGATGCGGTTGTCCATGTTGAAATATAAAAGTAGATAGAAAGGTCTTGCAGGACACACCACATACAACACAAAACAGCCACCCAATCAGCACAGTCAC